>PVJH01018115.1:17539-46090 GCA_004026705.1 Nesogale talazaci | reverse complement strand
ATTAAACTCCCTGCTATTGAGTCAATTCTGACTCAGCGAAACTGCTGTTGTGGGTTTCAGAAACTATAAACCTTTATGGTAGTAGAAAGTGTTGTCTCTCTCCCACAGAGTGGCAAACTGTGGGCTTTGCTGTTAGCACCATGCTGCCAAGGATCTTTAACAATGAGTAGCAGGCTCCAAATCCAATCTTAATTTATGATAGGAAAACCTGAGGCTTTAATTGCTCTCAGTCAACTGCACTCTCTATTTTACCTATAACAATTCATACATGCAAAAGACAAGAAGGAAAAGTTTTCATATATCAGAAGTTTAGTTCTTTGATATGCAACATCACCTAATTTACTTAGGCCAGATCTTGCATTACCTATGTCTATACATTCAATTTTTCATTAACTTTAATTACCACAATTAGATTGTTGTATGTAAAAAGACTCTTTTGATTATTGATTTTGTTGGGGGCTCTAACACATCTTTTTTAAAAATCATTTTATTGGGGGCTCATACAACTTATATCACAATCAATACATACATCTATTGCATGTAAAGTACATTTGTACATTTATTGCCACCATCATTCTCAAAATATTTTCTTTCTACTTAAGCCCTTGGTATTAGCCCCTCATATTTTCTCCTCCTTCCCCACTGCCTCCTCCCTCATGAATCCTTGGTAGTTTATAAATTATTAATATTTTGTCATATCATACACTGTCTGATGTCTCCCTTCACTTGCTTCCCTGTTGTCCATATGCCAGGGAGGATGTTATATGTAGATCCTTGTTATTGGTTCCAAGCTCTTACAAATTTTATAGCAATCCATCATTCAATTGTATTGAGCACACATGTACATATGATGCCATCATCATTTTCAAAACATTTTCTTTCTACTTGAGCTCCCTCCATGAATCTTAATCAATTATATATTATTGTTAGTTTAGTCTTATATTCAAAAGTAAAGATAATTTTCAGTATCTCAAAGCTGAGTCATGAACATTAGGTTAAGACAAATAGACAATGAAGAAGATATTTTGAAATAAATTAAAACTCAAGGATTTTTGACTCCTTACCTCTGAATCAGTTAAGAAACCTATTTGATAGTTTCATGTCTTTCTGAGTTCTCCCAAAATTTATATCCATATTACACATTACAGTGAGTATTATCTGGTAGAAAGAAAATAAAATAGAATAAAGCTTTCTAATATTGAAACTATTAAATTCTCAGTTGCTAACCAAAAGATAATGGATTAAGAGAAAGAAAGTATGACAATCTTCTTCTATAACGGTTCATGAAGATTGTAGACTTGTAAACCTTATGGAGAAGTTCTACTTTCTGAAGTCACATGAATGAAAATTGAATCAATGCATTCTTAAAAATAGAGATTAAGTAAACAATCAGCACACTGATATGATCATCTTGAGTTTCCTGAACCAAACAATTATAAACTTTTAAGAATCAGTATTTGAATTTTGAATCATTAGTAGCACCCAAATGATCTCTTCAGGGTAATATTGGTATCTTGAAATATTGATCATCTTCATTTGAATATCACAACAAAGAACTAGATTGTATTGAGTCTCCACTTGAACCTGAGGTGATTTTCTGTCTGCAATATTGAGTCTCTTGATCCATAAACACAGTTTAGATTACACAATAAGTATGGTAGGCATGGATTAATTTGTGCTGACTTACTAATAGGTTGTGAACAATTTCATATTTTTTCTCTACGTTCTGCTTCAAGGTATGATTGGAATTTGTCTTTCTTATAACTTGTCAGTACCATCTTATAGTCAGAATATCTTCAAATTTACAATCCCTAAGAATGACAGAGTGCCAAGTAAGCACAGTAAAAAGAGGCTTTCTTATGATTGCATACTAATTGTATTGTACATGTTTTTCCTCATATGGTAAATAAGCATATTGTGAATTACATAATAAGTCAGCACAAGTAATTATGCTTACTGAGTACTCTGCCTTGAAAGAGTATGACAAGTCTCTCCATTTATGTATATTGTAGTGCCATACCCATTAGGGAATTAATTTGGGTATGTAGTGTTAAAAGAGTATCACGCTTTCCACATTAATGCTAAGACCTCAATAGTTTTTAGCAAAAGTGAGTATCGGTTTCAATTTCTCCCATTCCATTTTCCAGAGCTGCTCAATACCAGTTCCAATGAAGGTAGCAGTTACTCATGCTCTTTTGCCTCTGTTGAAAAATTTTCGATGGATTCAGATATGTATTTCAGTACAGTGTTTTCCCTGTCCTTTTCATCTAGGAATGAGAAAGATTGGGATGCATAATCCTGTGTATTCAACTGCTGACAGGTGTAGACAAGTGTGTCACATAGGAAAATTATTCCAGGTGAGGAACATTGAGCCTCAGTATTTGGCCAAAAGAAGGTTTGACTCCAAGAGTCAGAAGAGACATTGTCTATGGGTTGCAACCCTTCAGAGGGCAGGAGGCAGACTGCGTCCTGATGGGGAATGAGGAGCACTTCAGTGGCCATTAGTCCAATGGTAGGGCATGCCTTAATTGTCTTGGTTAAATTGGGTGTTACCCACATGGATGAACATTGAGAAGCTAGATATCTTCTCTGTTAGAGAGATGCATAACCAACACTGTTTGGTTTGCATTGCCAGGTTAGGAAATTGACGAGCGGTGTTAGGAAGAGATGAAATTGACATCTGGGAGTCAGCTTGTTGTGCTCTTTCTCTGAGTCTGGCTAAGTCTATTGGATTCTGTTGAGCCGGACCACTAGTAATCTCCTTAGGTACTTAGGTTGTTTGGATGAGAGGTGGGTAGAACCAACAGATATACTGACCAGGCATTGTGGGACATTCCGTTGAATTCCCACATAGAATTCAGTTATTCTGCCTGTCCCAAGACCTTTACTTGCTTCCTGGCATCTATAGAACTACACAGGTTTTACACATTCATCAGGAAAGCATATACAGTATATGAAGTGTGTTGTAATTCCATGTGTTTGGGCTTTTTAATAACAACTGAAGTGAAGAATTGCTGCCTACTGTGGGAGCAGGACAGCCTGTAAAAGCTGTTCAATTAGGCTGCCATTTGTAATTGGTTTTCCCTTGGTTGTCATGTATCTTTTTCTCCTCCAGATAGCAGAATGAGAATGTAAAATACTAAAAGAATATTTTGAATCTGTGTAAATGTTCACTTCTTTGTCTTTGACTAACATTTAGACTTCCCTTTGAAAGAAAGTGCTATTGGGGGGAAGGCATGCCTTGACTGAATCAGAGGAACGGACTAGAGCATAGCCAGCCTGTTATACACCTTTGCAGATGAGAGTTGAGCTGCTGTCTGTGAACCCTGCGTAGTGTGAGTTGAGCAGGGGTGAGGCTGAGATGTGAGGTAGTGGCGTGGCAAAGAGATCAAGGGCTTCACTACAGGAGTGTTGGAATGGAGGTGAAGAAATGGGAACTAGAGTAGCTGGATTTAGTGATGAGCAGGGCTGGAATGTAAAATTTTCAAAACAGGAGAGATAAAATAGTTGTAGATGAGAGAGTGAAAGGGTTGACATTGCATGGTGAGAGAATAGATTACATAAATGATGAGGGGACTTAAGGATGATGTCTTGGCCAAAAGTAATTTTTAAGCTTTCTTGGGCCTGGAGAGCATCCATTTCCAGGGCCCATAGGCATAGGTACCTTCTCCTGACATTTGGACCTACCTATTAATGCAGTCCTCCAGGAGTGAAGGACCTATTTCCTGGCCTAGAACTCCCATGGCCATACCACAAGTTTAAGTTACATTTAGAGGAAAGAAAATAATTAGATTAGGGAGAGTAAGAGCAGGAGCGAAATTAGGGCAGGTTGAAGTGTTTTGTATGATTTTTCAACAGATATTGTTGGTTCTAGAGATCCCCTTTTGTCATTTCATGGACGAGTTTAGCTAGCATACTGAGCTTGAACATCCCAGGCCTGAAATAGCCAGCAAGGTCTAGAAAGGAGAGCATTTCAGCTTTTGTAGAGAGAGTTAGAAGTTGAAGAAGAAGTAGCTTCCTATCTGTTGTAATCTCTCTGGAGTTTTTTTTTTTGAAAAGAAGAGGGTGCATTAAAGGGTATCAGATTGGAGGAGGTGGCAGGAGCTGGTGGAATTAAGGCTGAGAAAGAAGAAGTTTGTAAGGTGGAGGAGAGAAAGTTGAAGCCAGACATGGGAGGAGGGGGCTGGTTTAGGGAGGGCAACATTGTCGGCGGTGGCAGCGGAGGGTGGGAAAAAAAAAGACTGATTGGGAGAGGCATTTTTTCCTGAACCAGCAAGAATTTGATGATGGGAAAATTTAGATATAGTTAATAATGTGAGTGAAGAAGGAGGAAAGTCTGCACATAGGGAACTTCTAAAAATTTACTATTATGCTGACAGAGGTTAGTGTGGTCATTTATGACTTTTAAATCAAGAGTGACATCTTGTGGTCATTCTGAATTATTGTCTAATTTGTATTGAGCCCAGATTTTATTGCAAAGAAAAATTGGTAGAATTTGAACTCCTAAGATGTTTAAATAAATAAATAAAATAAAAATAATAACAACAGAATAAAAACCTATAAATAGGCCAATGTGTGTTCTTTGACCTCCAGAAGTGTCCCCCAGTTTTTATTTTGCTACTATTTATTTATTTTTTTACTTATTTATATATATTTTGGAGACATTGAGGTTTTTTTTTCTTGTTATCATTGTTTTATTTTCTTTGGTGGCTTAATTTTAGGATATCTTATTTTACTGTACATATTGTTATCTCTGCAGGTCTACCTATATAAGATAGACTGGATGAACAGTCTGTTGAAAAAAGCAATGGGACTGATGGTTCCAGGGGGACATGGGAGGTGGGGAGGTGGAGGAAAGGAGGTGGTGTTGACCAACCCAGAGATAAGTAACAAGTGATCCAAAATCAGTGACGAGGTGAGTGTGAGAGTCCTGAGAGGGATTGATCAAGAGTAATGCAACAGAGAGAAATTACTAAAGCCCAAATGGAGGCTGAGCCTGATAGTGGGACAAGAGGAAAGTAAAAAGAAATAGAGGAAAGAACTGTGGGGGCGGGGTAAAGGGCATTTATAGAGGTCTAAATACAGGTATATATGTAGGTGAATATATTTATATATGATGACGGGGAAATAGATCTATGTGCATATACTTACAGGGTTAGTATTAAGACAGCAGATGGGCATTGAACCTCCACTCAAGTACTTCCTCAATGCAAGACCACTTTGTTCTATTAAATTGACATTCCATGATGTCATCTTCCTGACACAATCACTGAAAACAATTGTGTGCATAAGCAAAAGTGGTAAGAAAGTTGATGGTGTCTGGCTATCAAAAGATATAATGTCTGGGGTCTTAAAGGTTTGAAAGTAAACAAGTGGCCATCTAGCTCAGAAGCAACAAAGGCCACATGAAAGAAACACACCAACCTGTGTGACCACAAGGTGTTGAGGGGATCAGGTATCAGGCATCAAAGGACTAAAAATGATATCGCTATAAATGAGGGCACCCAAAACCCATCAATAGGTGAAGCAACATCCACTTACAGAGGGGTCACAGGGAGAAAATGAGCCAGTCAAGCTACAATATAGCAATAATGAAACATGCAAATTTCCTCTAGTTTTTGTTTCCTACCCCACCACTACCATGATCTCAATTCAACCTTACAAATCCAGCTAGACCAGGGATGTATACTGGAGCTGGAAACATGGGAAATTCAGGACAGATGAACCCATCAGGACCAGTGATGGGAGTGTAGAGGGAAGGTGGAATAGAAAGGGGGAACCAATTGCAGGGATCTCCATGTAACCTCCTCCCTGGAGTACAGACAACAGGGGGAGTGGATGAAGGAACACATCAGACAGTGTATGATATGACAAAATAATGATAATTTGTAAATTATTAAGGGTTCATGAGGGTAAATTATTAAGGGGAGGGAAGGGAAATATGGGAGCTGATACCAGGGACCTAAGTAGCAGGAATGATCATGGCAATGAATGTGCAAATGTGCTGTGCATACAATTGATGTATGTATGATTGTGATAAGAGTTGTATGAGCTCCCCAAAAATGATTTTTTAAAAAAACAAAAACAAACTCAAACCAAAAAGCATGCAATAAAATGCCCCCCAAATAAGAAGTTTAATAGGTTCCCAGAGTGTCTTGTGAAGCTTTTTAGACTTGCTGTCCAATAAACCGGAGTAGTGAGGGCAGCAAACCAGAAAGGTAAGCACCCTTGTTTGCAACCCATGCCCCAGGAGCTTAGAGCATCTCTAAGCTGGTGCCAGCATTTTGGAGAGGGACCTTTCAAGTTAGTAGAGATGGGTGTTTGGATGAAGGGTCTCTAATAGCAAACGAAAATGTTCCCTGGAGATACCAGCTCCAGCAGGTTCTGTAGGGGAAGTCCAGGAAGGCAAGGGACCCAAGAGAGTGTCTTTGCAACTCCAGAGCTACCCTCCCAGGTTTTAGCACCACATGATAGAAACAAGAACAGAATCAAAATGCTATGCAAAACAGGCTTTGTTGGGGAACACAGCTGGCAGTTACCTCCATGATAGAGAGAAGAGTCCCGAGACAAATTTGTGGCTGGGGCTAGGAAACCCCCTATATCCTCCTGATTGGCAAGTTTGAAGGAAGAGAGGTGGCACGATCTTTGACATTCAGGAGAGGAGTTGGCATATATGGGAAGATGTGGGGGTGAAGAGTGTTGGTGAGCAAAACACATGGGAAGGAGATACTTGTAAGGGCCAGGCGCTGGTCTACACTCAGCTGGACCTATCAGATACCATTTTTTGTATCTCAGAAGATATTCCATAAAATATTGTTATATCTTCCTTAAATATGAAAATATTGCCACTTACTTTATAACCAACCACATATTTACAATTTTTTAAAAGTTTTGTGTGCTCTTGAAAAGAAAGTTCATTGCATAGATGAGAGATGATAAATAGATGATACATGCAGTATAATCTTGCTTTCAGATATTCTTTGTTGGTTTTTCTTCTAGTTTTATTTATTTAGGTACAATATGTATAATAATGTAAATACACACATTTTAGGCACACATTACACATGAATAATTTTTTCATTTTTCAACTTCATTTAAATAATTTTCTGCATTTCAAAATGTTCTTTTATCTTTTCTCTTTCAATCCCACACATCTCATGGCAAGTCAATCCTCTTAATGTCTGACTTGCATAATACAATGTTTGGAAATTTTCTATTCTATTTGAGATTTATTAATTATATATTCCAATGTATTTATCTCTCCATATGTAGATAAACATTTGTACTTTTTCCACTTTGGGACTGCTATAAATAATGCAGCTGTGCACATTTTTTCATCTTTTTATGGGTATAGGTTTACCATTTTTATGGGTGAATGAGTAGAATTTTTGGTTTATATTTTAAGTGCATATTTAAAATTTTTTAAAGTTGTTAAACTACTTTCTAAAGCAATTTAATCATTATCCCAACTCCTAGCCATGTATGACAAGTCCATTTGCTTGTGTTCTTCTCAACACTTATAATCATCCTTACTGTTGTTAATTTTTTACCCATTCAGTTGTGGTATGTGGAAGCACCCAGTTACATTTTTAGTATGAAATTCCTTGGTGACTCATGGCACTGCATGTACTTTATTGTATTTATTTATTATTTATATATTTTCTTCTGTGAGGTATATATTCAAACTCTATTGCTTCCATTTGGTTGCCTTCATGCCCTTCCTCCTTGACAGATATCATATATACTCGTGTATAAGCCAAGTTTTTCGGCACATTTTTAAATGCAGTTTTTGTGGTAAAATTAGGTGTTTTGACTGATATTTGGATCATCTAATACTCAAGTATATTGGTATCTGTATTGTCTTTAGCCGTTCTGTTTCCTTAACCATGAACCTATTCTTTTGAGAAGTAGTTTTTACTTTTGCTAAAATACAGTCCATCCTTTATGGTTAGCTTTTTACTTGTTTTGTTTCAGGTCTGTTTATTGTTACTCTTATGTGTATGTGTCCTCTCAAAGAAATACTAGGATAATGCAAGTTCTTGAAAATGCTTTTTAGTGTGTTCTTCAGAAAATTTAATAGTTTAGCCTTTATTCTTAGATGTATGATTCATTTCATTTGGGCTTTTATATTTGTATATAATAAAAATTTATCTATTTACTGAGAGGATCACATTTATATCTCTATTTCTCCTCCCTGAATCAGGGCTGATAACGTGAACCTATTCATTCCTGTGCAACCTTCTGTGAAACATATGCATTCTATCCCCATATATTTCATCAGAAGCTACAATTTAAGGAGCTCTCCACAAGAATCATCTCATGATTTCATTAAAATATAGGTTTTATTTCAGAGTATATAAAAATAAGGTTAGAGAATTATAGAAATGTTCATTTAAAATATCACCAGGTGAGGCTATTATTTCCTGACTTACCCTCCCTTTATTCATGATGATGCCATTTCTCTCTCTCTCTCTAACGTGTTCCCAGAGAATTTTGTACTCTTCTGCTTAACTACTTCAAACAGCAGTCTCCACATCCTGGAGAGAGGCAAATTCTGTTCCTTGGAAATATACTTTGAGTTTGGGGAACAAAAAGAAGAGTGAAGGGGCAGGCTCATGGCTATAGGGTGCGTGACAGATGATTTCTCAAAGAAATTTTCAGAGTACAGGCCTTGTTACCCTCAAAGAATGAGCAGGTAGCTTGTCTTGATAGAAAAAAAAACAAACCCAGTTGCAATTTTTCTGGCCTTATTTCACAAATATCATTTTTAACTTTTTGAAAAATTCATATAAATTCCCAGGTGATTGCCTTCCAGAGAAATCTATCAATACCTTCCCTTAGTAATTTCAAATAAGTTACCAGAACCTTGAGTACTGACTTCTCAGTGTTAACTGGCACAGTGGATCCCCTCATAAGTCACTACATTAATTCTCTTTCTGCCGGCCATTAACTGTAACAACAAAAGAGACTCAGGGAAGCCAAAACCATTAACCATCCATTTTGAGCATCCTATATATACAAACTAATAATGAGGTCCCTCTCTCAACTATGCCTTTTTCTCTTCATTCCAGAGATGCCCCGGAAGGAAATGGCAGCAGCGAACCATTCCACAGTGACGGAGTTCATCCTTGCTGGGTTAACAGACAAATCAAACCTTCAGCTTCCCCTCTTGTTCCTCTTCCTAGGAATTTATGTGGTCACAGTGGTGGGGAATCTGGGCATGATCATATTGATTGGACTCAGTTCTCATTTGCACACCCCCATGTACTACTTCCTCAGCAGTTTGTCCTTCATTGACCTCTGCCATTCTACAATCATTACCCCCAAAATGCTAGTGAACTTTGTGACGGAGAAGAACATCATCTCCTACCCTGAATGCATAACTCAGCTCTTTTTCTTCCTAATTTTTGCTATTGCAGAGTGTCACATGCTAGCTGCCATGGCATATGATCGCTATGTTGCAATTTGTAGCCCCTTGCTTTATAATGTCATTATGTCCCCCAAAGCCTGTTTCCATCTGATTTTGGGGGTGTATTTTACAGGCCTGATTTGTGCTTCAGCTCACACAGGCTGCATATTTAGGGTCCATTTCTGCAAGTTTGATGTGATCAATCATTATTTCTGTGATCTTCTTTCTCTCTTAAGCCTCTCGTGCTCTAGTACGCAGGTTAATGAATTGTTAATTCTAATCCTTAGTGCATTTAATATTCTTGCCCCTAGTCTGACCATCATTGGCTCATATATCTTCATTGCTGCCAGTATTCTCCGTATTCGCTCCTCTGTAGGCAGATCCAAAGCCTTCAGCACATGTAGTTCCCACATTTCAGCTGTTTCCATCTTCTACAGTTCTGCAGCCTTCATGTACCTGCAACCAGCGTCACTTAGCAACATGGACCAAGGCAAAGTGTCCTCCGTGTTTTACACCATTGTCGTACCAATGCTGAATCCTCTGATCTACAGTCTGAGGAATAAGGATGTCAATGTTGCCCTGAAGAAAATGCTAGAGAAAAGGGCTTTGTTAGGATGAGGGATAATTTAAGAATGGTTTTGTTAGATTTAAGTCTTTAGCTATTATTTTGCATGAGTGGATGTATTTCGTATTTATTCTTGTGTCAAAATGTTTCCTCATTGGAAATGTTCTTCGCAAATAGTTGCTTTCTTGACCTTCATAACCTTTTTTTTTTTTTTTTGTGGGCATCACTGCCTCTGGTGGTCGTGGTCACTACCCAGTGCCGCTCCTGAGAGCTACCGCAGGATTTGAATGGCCAAGCCCGCGGGCCGCAGTTCCACACTCAACCACTTACGCCACTGGGGCTCAGCCCCACCCTTCATAATGTTTTTAATGCCATGTTTTCTTCTGAGCTTTTCTTCCCTCAGGGGGTCAGTGAGATACTTGTTAAAGAAATCCTAAGGATGACAGCGATATAGGGACTACTGCTCTCCGTCCCTATAACTGATAAAAAATTAGTCGTCAGCCACACTAAAAATGTGATCAACAACACTGATTGCCTGCTCCATTTTGTTCAGTCAACAAAGGACCACAAGTCACAGCAACATGGTGATAGTAGTTTCTAGCAGGTTACACCTGTCTACCACGAACCAATCACTTACTTGTACTTTGCCTCCACTTGTTTTCTTTATCTGGTGGATTTTTTCTATCTCTTCATTCATAAAGCATCATCCGAACTTTTCAATAGGTTACAGATACTGTGATAGTTCCCATTCCAATATAGTACTTGTTATACCACCTATAATTCCCATTTGTAATTGCCTGTAGGCACTGGATCTTGATATCCGTGAAGGTAGCCCCCTATGCATGTGGTTCATTGTCACAGCCTGAGTATATAGCCACCTCGTATAGTCTTAATAATTCCTTATTTCCTCCTGTATCACAGGAAAACAAGTTAGTACTTATTGCTTTCATGAATTTACCCTTCAAAATGTTACTTAAAAAATTTAACTGAATGTAATGTAAGCTTGCAAAGTTCTTCAGGGATCTTTAACTGATGGCCTCTTGAGCTGTTTCCATATAAGAACTTAGAAATGTTAGTTTTGAGCTTTTTCTGTGACTAATCCCAGTAGAGTTGGGATGATTCATTAATATTTCTCTCTTAAATTATTAAATCCTGTTAATGGAAATACTTGAGGGTAGCCTTATTTATTAATATTATTTTGTTTTAAAAATCAAATTTATTATTGATTGGGAGTTTCAAACATTTATTATTAATTGGGAGTTCAATCACATCAAACAGGATTGTATAACTGCTACCACCATCAGTTTCAAAATATTCATTCTTTTTTCCTGAACTCTTTGACCTTTTACTCCCACCCGCTGTACTCCCTAACCTCTGAAACCCTTATTCTACTCTCCTGGGTTCATATAGTAACCCTTAGAAAAAAACCAAAACACAACTTCATTAGGGTGGCCTTCAATGACACAACACCTTTGAGAAACACCCTAATATGAATAAGCAAGACAAAATACAGAAAATGTTGAATACCAGAGCATGCCCAGCATACGTTAGAAGGAGAATCAACTGACAAAGTTCTAAGTGTTCATGTCAGATTTATGGCTTTGATCTTCTGTACTCATCTGTCCAATGCATATTGTTTAGTAATTGCTTTCCTCTTATTCTTCAGTTGTGGATAGAGGGCATCCACTGGGTTCTTATTACTATGTAGTTCCCAGAAGTGAATCTTGTGCTTTCACTCTCATCCATAACCTTTTATAAATCAGACTCTCACAATTTAGGCTCTGAAACTAATCCCTCCTTTGACTTTGGATTATATGATTTACAACCCTTTAGTGACTGATTATGGTGTTCGTCTTTCATGTGGACTTAGTTGACATCTCACATAAATGGGAGCTTTTTTGGGGACAAACCTATATGATCCAGACACTATTTTATCTGATAGCCGGACACCATCTAATGTCTTTGCCACATTTGACTATAGCACCCATATCTTCTGTTTTCCCTTCCTGAGGACGTTTATTGAGCAGGGCTGTGATGTAAGAGCTAATTGTTCTTAAGTTGGAGCTAGGATTTAGTGCAAACACAAAACCCATTACTGGATCTATGTTATTTATTTATTATTAGTTGGTAGTTAATACATATGGTATAACATATCATTTTGTAGTCCAGTTATATCAAGCAGAATTGTACATTTGCTACTGCAGTGAGTATTTTAAAAGTTTTTCTTTCTGAACTCCTTGGCGTCATCTCTACACACCCATACACCATCACCCTTTCTTAACCCTTATTCTACTTGCTGTTCTATAGGTTCATCAATCTTTGGTTTCATTGATCAAAAACCAGAAAAATATATAGCACAACTTTAAGAGTGTGACCCCCAATGACATAACACCTCTGAGATACATTATGATATAGACAAACAAATGTAAAATAAAACCGAATGTCCATCACAGATTTTCTGGATAATACATATAATATATATCTTATTATATAATAATACATATCTTAATATAGGCTATAGGGCATTGACATATCAAGACCATGTTGGTCCACCTAAAAACACCTGAGTCTTGGGTACAGCTGTCTTCTGATTTTTCTGACTTAAGTTCTCAGGTTACAAGCAGGTCTCAGGAAGAGTCCAGTTCACTCAGTAGAGTTTCCACAAGGGAAACTGATGCAGCCTTTGAAGCCTTGATGTGCCTTGAAGATCTAGGATTCAGCATCCCAGCATTCCATAATGTCAGAGTAAACCATATCCAACAACTGAAGACACAATTGTACGGCAATGATATATAAAGTTTAAAGTCATAGGAGATAGGAAAGATAGGAGAGAGAACAAAGGAGTCAGACACATTTTATGGTACAATGCTCACTCCAGCCCTTTTTTATGGTCCAAGTGGAAATGGGAGAAGAGAGAGAAAACATTTACTATCTTGGGACATTTATAGGTAGCCATAAGACATGCATATTCAGTAGTTACATGGATTACAAAGTAGATGGTATCTACAGTAAGGTCCCTGAGCTCACGGGTGAGAAGACCTACTACGTGCATTTGGGGAAAGGTATGAGAGGGGTTTGGTGATGCAGCAGGAAAGGAGAGGAAAAGGATGTCTGTCTCTATAGGGAGAGAGAATCAACCATGTGCTCACTTGAAGGCAGCATCGCTGTTAGAGGAGAATCTGTGGGAATGATATTTAAAGTAGGATAATATACTTGGACTTTACCTTGAACTTTCTAAAGTGGAGGCTGTCCTACCATGGAAGACCAGCTTTCCAGATTCCTTCTTTTATAAGTTAGGGAACATAGCCCTCATCCTATTTCCCTCACTGTTCGATTCTCACACAAAGGCACCAGGCCTGAATCCCCAGGATGCACCCTGAAGCCCAGGTCAGTCTGGCCCATTTGGTATATTCCACCAAATACACTACCTCGTAGGGTCCATAAAGGCATCCCCCCCCCCTGCCAACTGGAAGTCATCTTTTTTTCTTTTCTTACCAACAGACATGCATTTGTGTTCCTGCAGGCAAGCTTGCTCCTTTTTTAAATAGAGTGTCTTTCTTTTCATCATTTTTCAGTTATGGTAAGTGTATCTGATTGACTTCCAACCTACTTTATGTTGATGCAAAACTTGCTTTAAGATACAAAAAAGTTCCCAACCTTCAGTATAATGCAAGGAGAAGATTTATTATGTCTTAAGACAGACAGTTGGAACACAGAGACACAGACACATCAACTGGATGAGGGAAGTCATTAGAATTAGGTCACAAAGGCATCAGAGGATTGAAAGTCAGGATACTACTTAAATAAATCCTGGAAGAAAGAAAAGTGCAACAAATTCTTGGTTCGTGACAGATCAGTTCATCACATTTACAAGTGGTACAACAGAAACAGGAGCAGGTCCTTAACTGGGGCATATACATTATGTTAGGTGACCTGCTGTAGTGTGCTCAGTAAGGTGATCTCTAACAAGAACAGGGGCAGGTAAGTCCTTCCTTGTGCTGGCTGGGCAGCGATAACTCACTTGCCAATGCACTCTACCTGGAGAAAACTATCTGCACCCTTGATTAAGAACAGAAGAAATCAGTGGAGACTAAATGTAAATGGGGATTCTGCAAATGAATTTTGGAATTTCACTGCCATCCATAGTCTGCAAAGAGAATCTTCAGAATTCAGGCATTAATACAAATTCGTCATCCAGGTGAAACTGAGAGGTCTTGCCGTTGAAGTGTGTCTTTTTTTCCCCTCTTTTCATACCATGAAGGCAAAAATGCATAACATAGCTTACTTTGATATTAGATTTTGTTCTCCTTGAAACCAAATATTAATCATAAAAATGAAGACCAAAGCATTCCCAATCTTTTTTTCTAATATTTTCTTTACTATTTAATGTCAGGATCGCTATATTTAAATTTCAGAAGAATAATTACTACAGTTGGGTGGAAGACTTGAGGCCATTTTGTGTTGTGTTTGCCTATCAGTTGATCTAGAATCTAGATTCTCGATAAAGATGGGAGGATATGCTTCAATCAGTCATTTCTTATCTACATAATTTGAGTCAAGAGACTAACTCATCATGTGAAAATTAATTTAATGTGAAAGTTGAGAATGACAAGATCAGATCAAAAAGGGGAGATTACTATCACCAAACGAAGCCTATCACCATGGGATCCATTCTGATTTATAAGGACATATGCATTATGTTTGATGACTCCCTGTACTGTCCTCAGTAAGGTGATATCCATCATGGACACACTCAGGCAAAACTCTACAGAACAGACTAGACCTGTACAATACAGACTAGACCATCAATATTCTATGTACTCCTGTGACTAACATTCTCAGTGAATATTATTGAACATTGTCCCTGACAACCAACTCCCATTGTTTGTGTAGATACTGCCCAGACATGGAGGGTTGTATTCTGTACAATATACAAATGAATAGTTTAGGTACTGTGAGTCAGTCAACATTGTCCAATATCCCTCTGTCAACGGTGATTTAAAAAATTAGTACCACAGGCTAATCAATGACACTATTAAGGTAAGATCTTTATATTTTAGGGTGATGATCGATAGGACTCTCTACCATTAATTAACAAGGAGGTCTCTAAGGTGAGCCAAAGGCAGATGAAGAAACAGATCCAGGAATGGGTTTGGGATTTGCACGGAATTCATGGCCCTTCTTGATACTCGCTTTCAGGAAGGGAACACAGAAGATATGCGTGCTATAACAAAATAAGATGAGGAAAGGAGATGGCGACCAGCTATCAGGTAAAATCGCATCTGGGGTCTTAAAGACTTGTTTCCAAACAATCGTATCTTAGATATCCAAAGCTATTTAAGTGAGATGTCCACTAAGTCCTCATGGAAGCAGCATGCCAACATCAGTGACCATAGGATTGTAAATCATATAATTTGAAGCCGAAGAAGAGAATACTTTCAGAGCCTAATTTGTGAGATTTTGGTTTGCAGAGGCTATTGTAATAGTGGAAACCAAACATACATTTGTGAGATGTACACAGGAAATAAATCTTTGGTGATTGTCCCCACTCCCACCCTCTGATACATGTCAGACCTGATCAGGTTTTCAATATTTTGTGTGTGTTTACATATTTGGGTTTATCTCAGGTGTGTTTTATCATTGGAGTAACTCTTTTGAATATTGGTTATGTATTTTTTGGTCTATGAAACCCAGAATTGATGAATCTGTACAGACAACATGTAGAATAAGGGTTCCTGGAGGACACAGTGGAGGAGGTGGGGTAAAGGGGAGCTGATGTCCATGAATTCAAGAAGGAAGAGACTGTTTTGAAACTGATTGTGGTAGCTGTTGTACAATACTGCTTGATGTAATTGAACTATGAAATGTTTCTGTATCTGTATTCTCCCAATAAAATGGTTTGGGGGAAAATCAAGTTTACAAAAATTATCTAATTACCATAAGGTTCTTCTCCAGGGACTGGACTTTCCTGACAACACGTGCAAAATACACAAAACAGTCTCTATCTCCTTTCTTCTAAAGAACACTTTGGCCACATTCCAAGACAGATTTGTCATTTTAGCAGCCCATGATACTTTCAATATTTAATATACTACAGGTAAGATGGTAGGACATATGCCATATATCACAATGAAGAGAAAAATAGATTGAATTTTGGAAGTGACTAAGCAAGAGCAGAAAGATCGTCCTAGTAATTTATAATATGAAAGCAATATAATATGGAAGTAATAAAGGACAACAATATGATTGGTGGGAAAAGGTCTTCTTGAAACAATAGTATCACAATGGTTCTGACTGTCTGGCTTAGCAGAGGGCACTAATATCCCTAACTTTCAAGGGAAAAAGTTGCTTGCTTTAAGTACCCAAGGGACCACTGGGAATGTTACTATATTGCCAACAAACATGAACTTTATAATTATTTCTTCCCTGTAGGGTCCATCTACTGGGATGAAGAGACTCTAAGGTATATTTTTGCTCATAATCATCTCTTGCAGGCTCTAATATATCAGAATAAAACTTTCCTTTAATAGTAGTGGACTAAGGTAAGCAGGATTGCTTTGGGTGCTGGATTGGTCTTAAATCGTTATGAACTTCAAATTTTTACGAGATCAGCATGATACCAGGCTGCTAATATTTTATGATAAAAATATCTTGCAATCATGTGTGTCATATCCTAGATGAGACTTCCGCCAAACTTATGAAGAATCAGAGACATTTTTCCTGCTGAGATTATTGAGGTATGTTATAGCAGTCTCAAATTTTTGGTTTAAATTGAATGTGGTAGAGTGATTAAAACTGTCTATTTCTTTTATTGATGAAGCCATTATTGTGTCCAATAGACAAAACTGAGCAGGCAGATGCAAGAAGGCATTTTTACTTCTACTGGTTTGATACCTGTTTTTCCCTCAACTTCTTAGTTTATACCTTCATGGTAAATCTATGTATAATAAAACTATCTCTCAGGTGTATTATAATTTTAGTTTACAGAACATTCTCATATGATTACATTATAAAGCATTATAGTAGACAGTTTAAAAATCAGATAAGAACTTTCTCTTTAAATGAAAGGTTATTGACTAACAACACTTTTCATTAAGCAAGGAGTTTATCTATGAATAACAAATCTTGATTTCTATTTGACCTCATAAACTACTATCTTTAGAGTCAGAATTGATACCTTTTTCCACTAACTACTTTCTCAACAATGAATTTAGAAGGACCATCAAAATAAGCATACAAAAAAGGAAAAATTCCACAAGAAGAAATAATTTCACACAATGCCTGTAATACTTTTATTCCAGCTAGTTCAATTTCACTCTGTCTCTTTTCTTCTGTTTGTAATTTTGGGTTGAGAAAGCTATCTCAGAACTTTAAGTAAGTCAGGGTCTTCTAATAAAAAATATCAAATATTTTTTGAGCCTTGAACATACTAGCCCCAAACTTTCTTCCTTCAACATAAATGCTCCACAGAGATAGTAATAATAATGTAACATAAAGATAAATAAAGTGATATACTTTTGCCTAACCCTTTTTTGTAAAGAAGATCAAAATGATCACTATAAAGACTTATTGAGAGTGTACCTAATGTTAAACTCTGCGAAAGGCCTCTTTATACATCATACTTTGTTGAAAATATAGAGACTCATGGTTTTGTCTAATTAATTAGTTTTTTTGACATAAAGTTGGAGTTCATTTCAAATCACCAATTTGGTATTCATTAAACTACTAACCAAATTGATTCATGGTTTTGCAGGCCACACATGTTCTAAAGACTCAGATATTTACAGCTTATCCAGACACCGTCCATGAATTCTAGTCTTATATATCAGAAGTTCTATGCTACATATCTACTTAGTCATTTTATAGGAAATTCAATATGTGCAAAGCAGAAAAATACTTCTAAACCTGCTCCCCTAATGCCATAATTAACCCTGTCCCAGTCCCCAATCCGAGTTCTTTTCCTTGCTGGTCTTTATCAGACATCATAATTGATCAACAAATGCCATCCTCTCTAAAGGAACCTGCTTTCCTCTGGTCTTCACCATTATGAATCTAATCTTCATTTCATCTGTCAAGTGAAGAAATTTAGTCTCTATCTGATCTCACTAAATCCATCCCAAACTCTGTAATGAATATCACTTACAGATCCTGAGTGAGACTTAGAAATAAAAAGTTTAACAGCATTTTATCACACCCAGAATGTTGCTGTTACGTGCTATGGAGCAGATGCTCAACTTAGTGCACCCCTACGGCACAGAACTACCAGGCTGTTTTTTTCTAGACTGTCAACTTTGTGAAAGAGATAGCTGAGTTATTCCCCAGTTCAGCCACTGGGCAAGTTCAAAGCATCAACATTTCCATTAAGAACTCAGCTCTTGTACCACCACCAGGGCTCCTTCTAAACCAAAATCTCATCTTTCATATTCCTGATGCATAATGACTATACAACTGCTCCATGGGGCTTTCAAGGCTGAAACATTTCTCCCACAGAGTGGCTGGTGAGTTCAAATGACCTATTGATGGCTAGCGTTTGAGTCCTGAATCACTAGGTCATTGGGTCTCTTTTTTACAGACCCTTTATAAAGAATAAAGTTCAGAAAATTTCCAATACTGCCAGCTCATAGTTCTGTCTAGAGACTCCATCCCTTGCTATCTCTAGTTCCACCACACTGGTCTCCTGACTTTCCCTCCAGCAGGTCTAACATGTTCTATCTCAAAGAAGTCTGTACACTCAGTGTTCTTTCTGGCTGGGATAGCCTATTCTTCAGATACCACCATGACTGTATCTCTCATTCATCTCAATTGGCTCAGGACTCTGGTTAGATGCCATCAGGCTGCTTTTGAATGGCTTCTCCTGCCCCACCACAGTATTTATCACTACTTGGTTTGAAAATTTATATTTATTTGTTATTTAGAAAATGGATCTTTTTGATTCAATATTATTTCTTCTGCTTTAGAAAATTTTAAGTAGGTTGCTGCTGAGTGAATAAATAAATGATTCATCATAAAGTCTATATACAACAGGGAGCCTTATCTCTTTTATAGATGTGATAAAGTTTATTTTGGAGAAGCAACATATCCAGAAACATACAGCTAGAAGTCACATATTCAGGGTAAAATTCTACCTCTCATATCTGAATTTTAAAATGGAATGAATCTAGGCAAGGCAATTAGTCTTCAAATAAATTTAGTTTAATTTGCCTTCAGAATCCTGCTGTTTAGTGTTTCACAATAAGTAAAATATAATCACAATATTTTTAAAATGATATATAATCTAAGGAAGTTCAAAAGTGCTTTTGGAGGATGGGAAGATACAGAAGCAAAATATGTACATCAAAACCACAAGTTTCATGGAAGGTAAGAGTTTCAAATGACTGTTT
The DNA here is from genome assembly GCA_004026705.1 of Nesogale talazaci. Lineage (NCBI taxonomy): Eukaryota > Metazoa > Chordata > Mammalia > Afrosoricida > Tenrecidae > Nesogale > Nesogale talazaci. Next base: position 26,736 of record PVJH01018115.1, on the reverse strand, counting down.
TAAATGTTGCACTTTTACCAGGTGGCATAAAGGACAATATGTATAGGATAATAAGCAAAAATAATAGGGAGAGTGATGAGGGGGTCTGAACTTTTTGATAGTTCTGCTTTGAGCAGAACTGGCAATGTTTTGAAAATGGTAGGGAAGAAGGTAGCCCACATGGTACCCAAGAAACATAGAAATACTAAATTATTATTCATAAGCCCTTTACCCAAATTTATGGTGTATCTAAGATGACACCTCATCTTGATATTCTCAGTTTTATTTCATCTCAGCTCTTGAAACTAACTGGAGACCAATTTTCTTACTATGGTTCTTACTCTTATCAAAGAAGAAATGTTTTTATATCAGTATATGTATGTCAAAACTGAAGAATGAAAAGAATGAGCTGGCATGCGCAATTGTTTCTGTTTGCGATATAGTGGTGGTTCATTGCTGATTTGATAAGTCAATAATAATTGCATGCTGGGCATGTTATTTTTTCCACAGGATAACTTGCATGCATTCAAATGTGCATATATTCATCTTTTCTTTACTTCTGCAGAAATATGAATGCTAGGGGATCACACCCCTCCAAACTGGATGTGATGTGAGGGGAACAGTGCATTCGGAGTTCATTCCAGCAGGTCAGACTGTTCATCAAGCTTGCATTTAAAGGTTCTGAAAACATTGCATAGCAGTTTGTGACAAAAAAGGTCCTATTTGTGGCAGGCAGGGGACTGGTTTTGCTACCATGACAATGCATCTGCTAACACAACCATCTTACAGTGTGCCAGTTTGAGGCAAAAACAAACAAACAAACCCAGCATGTCTCTGTTGCCTCAAGCACCTGACACACCTAACCTTGTTCCATTTTTGGACTTCTTTCTGTTTCTGTGAATGAAGAGGGACTTGAAAAGACAGCTATTTAATGACATGAAAGAAGTGAAGAAAAAAATGATGGAGATGCTGTCATACAAAGACACAGATGGGTTTGAAAACTGTTACCAAGAACTGCAGACTGCACAAATGTATTATGTATAATGGAGAGTAGTTCGAAGGTGATAGATAAGGTTGTTTTGTAAAAGAAAATTTAAATCCATATCTTTGGGAGAGAAAAGAAATAGATTTCAATCTGGGGAGTATCCCCTAATTTAAAGTTCTTTCAGGGCTCATCAAAATCTAGAATATAATTTGATGATACTATCATGCTTATAAGATGAAAGAAATGGAGAAATGTATTCAATAGTAATATTAATAAAAACAACATGATAAAGATATATAGTAGGTGCCATGACAGTTCAGATTCCAAAGAAAAAGTAGTTTATAGGATACAATATTTTTCAATCAACTGGAACATAATATGAGCTTTGCTTTAAAAATATATGACTTTGAAAATTTTTACATAAACTCATTAACCCAATTGTTTATTGGTAGTTCAGTTCCACCCAGAATAGTCTTGAAATATGTTAAAAATTCAGTATTTAAAAATTCAGTATTGGAAATCCTGTGGAGAACAATTGAATTCTAATCCGTATAAGTCAAAATGACTTGATGTCAACTGGCTTGTGTGTTTGATTAAATATTATCTACATAGATTTCTAAATTTAGAGCAAGTATTTACTCAACATCTATTTCTTCTGTTACTCATTGTACTACTTTAGAATACATGCATTCTAAAAAAGTAGGGCAATAGTTCTTGAAGTCATCTCATTATAACAATAACATAATATTTACTTTCTATACATAAGCATTCCTATTGATATAGACTCATTTATATCTATATACACTTATTTCTGTATTTATAGTATTTTGTATATACATCCATTTCTCTATATACTAGTTTATATGCATCAACTTCATTTGACTTAATACTTGAGCTGTTTGCACACACACACACACACACACACCATTGCTATTAGTTTTTATTGAGTCCATTATGATTCATAGTGACACCATGTGCGCACAGTAGGACTGCTCCAAAGGTTAACTTTCAAAAGTAAATTGCCATGCTTGTCATCCAAGTCAATTCTGGTAGTTTCAAAGTTCAGTTAGTGGTCAAACTCTTCACAACCCACTCCACGCAAGGATATATATTTATGCATGTATACATTTTTACATTATACCTGACAAAAAACAACTGGTCAATGCAAGCAGGATCTTCTGTTGTTGTTATTTTTTTTTCTTTAGTCTCCTTAGCACGTGACAGCAATTTGACCTTCTGCTATCTTCCCACTATCTCAAGAATGACTTACTACCTCTCAGATCTGAAGGATGGCATGAGAAGAAGCAAGAGAAAGGGAATTTAAAACCACTCACTCAGAGGGGAGCTGGAATGTTGGAGTCAAGTGCTGGATGAACAGAATAAAGGTGTTCAAAGCATAAAAGTGACTTTCAAGGAATAGCTCTAAGAAAGAGAATAATTGTCAGGTCATCAGAAGAGAAAAGAATTATTGCAGATAGAAAACCAAGAAAATGCTCTAAGAGGTTTTTCTAAAAGCATATATTTGGTTGTTTTTACTTCTATTTGTTTGTTTGTTTTATAGAAGAATTTAAACTTCATTTTATGGAAACAATCATTTCTACAAACATGCATAATAAAAATTGAAGCCAAGGGAAGCATCATCATTTTGAAATAACTGCAATAAAAGTAGATTTTAGTTTCCTGGTTTCAGACTTTTGAAATTCGATGTCAAATGAAAATTATGCCATTCATCGGATCTTCAATTACTGTCAAATGACTCTGTTTGTCTGATGACAATCTCTTCTCTAAATCACTCACCTTTATCAGACCTCGAAAGAAATGGATACAGGAAATCATTCTGTAACTGCATTTATTCTTCAGGGCTTAACAGATGAGTCAGTGCTTCAACTTCCCCTCTTCTTCTTGTTCCTCTTCATCTACATCGTCTCCATGGTAGGAAACTTGGGATTAGTTTTTTTAATTAGAACCAGTTCTCAGCTTCACACTCCCATGTATTATTTTCTCAGTAACTTATCCTTCATAGATCTCTGCTACTCTTCTGTCATAATTCCCAAGATGTTGGTGAACTTCGTGTCAGAAAAGAATTTTACTACTTTTCCAGAGTGCATGACCCAGCTCTTTTTCTTCTGCTTCTTTGGTATTGATGACTCTTACATGTTGACAGTTATGGCATATGATCGTTACGTTGCCATCTGTAACCCTTTGCTGTACAGTGTCACCATGTCTCACAGAGTCTGTTTTCTGCTTGTCACTGGTGTGTATGCAGTGGGAATCATGGGAGCTTTGGTTCATACCAGCTACATATCTAGTCGTTTCTTCTGTGGAACAAACATCATCCACCATTACTTCTGTGATATCCTTCCTCTTTTAAATATCTCTTGCTCAAGGGACTACACTAAAGAGCTTTTGGTGATGATTTTAGTTTCATTCAATGTATTTGGGTGTGCTATAGCCATCTTGATCTCATATGCCTTCATCGTTTCCAGTATCCTGCGCATCCGCTCAGCTGAAGGCAGGGCCAAAGCCTTCAGTACCTGCAGCTCCCACCTTGCCGCCGTTGGGGTCTTTTATGGCTCTATCATCTTTATGTATTTCAAGCCATCATCTGTCAGTGACACAACCCAGGAGAAGGTGGCCTCTGTATTTTATACTACAGTGATTCCCATGCTCAATCCCATGATTTACAGCCTTAGAAACAAGGATGTCAAAGAAGCGCTAAAAAAAGTTGTGAATGGTGGGGTATTTTTCAGGTTTGGTTAAAAATAGTACTGTTAATAAACGCTTTTACCTTGTCTTTTGCTTATGGCTATTTATGAGTGACTAATTAGTTTCAAGATGATTCATAATTACAAACTTTAATATTTACACTATTCTCTTCATCATGAAAACAAAAAAGCCCAAGTTCAAACTCACTGCCATCCAGTTGATGCTGACCCATAGTGACCCGATAGGACAAGGTAGAACTAGATTTGTGTTTCCAACTATAACATTTTAGAGGAGTGGAACGCTCCTTGTCGCTCTCAAGAAGGAGTCTGCTAGTTTCAAACAGCTGACCTTGCAGTGAACAGCCCACTGCATCGCGACTGTACTGCCATGACCTCATGTAGTCTTCTCGCTTCCAACACACAATCTCTTTCATTGTCCTTAGTGCTGAATCACTTATACAATAGTCTGCCTACTTCCTAGTTTGCACCTTTATTACATAGTGGCCACATCTTATGTCTTTTATCTTTCCTTTCTTTTTTCTGTTGCTTTTTTATCTTTATCCCCCCCCCCACTTTTTAGCACTTCTTTTGTGTAACTGTCTTTAAATGAAAATTTTTGATCAAATATTGATTAAGATTGTAAAGGGTAAGTGAGTGAATATGTAGATCTTGTCAGAGGTATTTGCATTTTAATACAAAATAGGGTTCTAGAGTTAGTGATTAACAATTACAATGAAATGAAATTCAATTGTAGTAAGCAAAAAAACAATATTTTATAAGACATCCAGACTTTATACTAACTACTGAAGACCAGATCTGCCTTGTGCAGGTTTGAAATGGAGTTAAGGTTGAGGTGTTGGCTAACAGAAGGAAGCAAAATATACATATGTTTTTGAAAAGTGTATTTTTATTTTACTTTAGAAAGATGTTAAGGGCAATTTCTACCAAAAAGTAGAAACAAAATGGAGAAAACAGTTTAATAAGGAAATGGCCATGAAAAAAAGGGAAGAAGAACTTTGGAATTTGACATCAACAAATATAACTCCAAAAGAGGTTAACAGCCTATGATAGAAATGAAGTCTTATTTTATAGCTAATTCTGTACCCATCTACTAGCTTCTTCATAGTCTTAGATGCCTCGATTCAGTTCTGCTGTTTGAGTTGTCTGTTGCCCAGAAACCCTCTCACATCGCAGTCCTGTCCTTGTAAGTCCCTGGAACTCATGTTAGATTTCCCAGCAAGGTCAACAACTTCCATAGTCCCTGTGGTTTCAATTACAAGATATTTTTTGGTGCATATTGTAATTTTTATTTGACATATTTTCCAAGTTGTTGCATCTTTTGCCAAATACTACATCTTGTAGTGGAGTTTCAACACCTCTTCCTGCAGAAAAAAGTTCTTATCTACTACTTATACTTTATTGATCTTTAGTGCATCATTAAAATAAATTTACTCATTTAATAAGTCATTATTAGATAAATGTGTCTCGGGCACTGCTCAGGATGTTTTGAATATAGTAATCAAGAGACAAACATCTCTTGATGCATAGTAAATAGTGACTAACTGAAAAAGAAAAAAATTAGAGGGATTCAAAAAGTTCATGTTAAAATCCCTTATCTTTTTGAGGATTTATAATATGTTAATAAAATCCATAGGACTTCCAAAGCTCTATTGGTGATCAGAGCCCTGGGAGTAGTTCTCAAAGTACTGCTCCTCTAGTCACAAGTTTAGTGGTTCAAGTCCACCAGCTTTTCCTCTGGAGGGAAGGGAAGCTAGCTGACTCTGTACAGATTTATTATGAGTCAGAATTAACATGACAGGAGTGCATGATTTTTTACAGCCCATGATCGTCAGCATTATAAACTAAACTAAACCAGGAAGGAGACTGGAATCCTGAGGTCACAGAGGCTTGTCACTAACTCTGGAAATTTAGTCAGACTTAGGAACTAGAAATCAAGCAGACAGACCCGAAGGAGAGGGTATGTGATGATGTTGGAAGGCTCATTGGGTGGGGTTTTACAGTCTTCCTTTTGGAAAAATATAGCATTTTTGTTTGTTACTGTAAACAAAAGACTATACCAGTGGATAGTTTGGATAGTAGAGTGACTCCATCTTATTTATGCGTAAAATGATAGAAATAAGGAAATTAAGGCATCAAGTCAATACCTATTGCCAAATGACATTTGGTTTCTAAATACCGTTCTCCACTAGAGGAAGCTGGAGCATCATAAGAAAATTGCCGATGCCAAGGTGAAATAAGAAAGTTCCAGGTGCTCATTGTTGTTGCTGTTAGTGCTATCTAGTCGGCTCCAACCCATAATAACTCCGTACAGCAGAACCAAACGCTGCACGTCCTGTGCCACCTTCACAGGGATTTTGACGCCTGAACCCACTGATGCACTTCCTGGTGCAATCCATCTCCTTGAGAGGCTTTTCTTTCTTTTTTTTATTTGATTCTACTTCTGAACTCATATACAGGTAAATTATATATACTATCTATTATAAAGTGTATTATAATGCAGTATGACATATATAAAATACAGATATATCAAATGTATTAAAACTAATATGATACATGCACATATGTACTCTTTTTCTGATTGGATTATTGCCTCATACTTTGCTACTAGCCCATGTCTTACCTCTCCTTTTCCTGGTGAAATACATATTCAAGATATCAGTTAATTTTATAAATTAGTTGAAATTAATTAAGTTATTTAAAAATTATTAATGTACATATTTTAATATTTATACTTGTCAGCTTTCACAGTGACTGAATCTAATGATAAATAAAACATGACCCATCCAAAATGAAAGACATCGGCAAAACAGCTAGCTTGGCTCTTCTGAGTGTCAGTGTCACAAAAGACAAAACAAAAACAGCTGGGGGATATTCCTAGATAGATGTAGTGTCTTTTTATTCTGAAAATGTGTTCTTTATTATGGTATAAAAATATAAACTCTCCAATCTGTATAGTGTCACTTCCTTTCCTATTATTGTAGGTCCAAGTTGCAGAGTAAAAGCACCTGCTTCCAGTTTCAAAGATGTCATATCTGCTTTGGAAAACAAGTCATTGCTATTTGAAGCCAATAAAAGAGTGCACAGGTATCTTGTGCTCCTGATTTTCCATACTTTGCTATATCATTACCGGGAGAACTGGTGTCTGGGATGTCACTTGGTTTGTCACACAAGGACTATGACCCAGCAAGGCAAGCTTGGGTTATGGATTTTTGGTTCCTATTAGTTATAATTCTAAAACAGTCCATTAAATTCTTGGAAACTCGATGTTGCCAGCAAGATGGCAGGAGAGACCCAGGATCTCAATTTGCAAAGGGGGAAAACGTTGATATTAGGAATCCAGTTGACGTGCTACTGCTAAAATGATCACACCTGTGTTGTCCTTGAATTTAGTCAGCTAAGCAGATTACCATCTCCAAATCTTTGCATGGCACATCTGAACAGAGGTCTGACTCTTAAGTTGTGTCAACTTCACCTATGGTTATCTCCTTTGATTTGAATACTTCAGTCCTTACCAGTGGAAGCAGCCACCCCTTGGTAGAATTTTGCTACAAAGTCTGGCTCACTGACCTCCAGCTGCCTGACAAATTCATTGTGCTCCTCTTCGGCCCAACCTTGAAATCACTGATCTCAGAGTTGTAGCTGGCACTCGATACAGAGTGGTCGCTTTGCCCCAGACATACTAAGCTGCTCCAGACCATCTAGTAGTGGCTTTAATTTTCCTGGCACTGCCTTGGCTACTAGGTCCTGTAGGAAACATTCACGCTGGTGACCTGACCATCTTGCAAACCAGCATAGATACACTTCATCTCCTGGTATCATGAGATGTAAGACACTGGGGAAGGGGAAGAGTTAATAATATCGAAGGTGATGATTCCAGTGTCATCCTCCCCCTCTCCTTTCAGAGGGCACCCGCAGGCTTTCACAAGAGCCCTTCAACTCCGATGACCATTGTGGCTTCCATATTTTCTGAAAAACCTAAGCCAGGTCAGCTGCAAAGTCCATGCACTTCTGCTCATGGACCAGCCCCCGATAGACGTAGATTTTTTAAAAATTAAAATCATTCTATTGGGGGTTTGTATGTCATTTTTCACATTATTTAAATACACATACTGTGCCAAGCACCTTCACATGCAGACTGCCATTATCATTCTCCAAATATCTGCTTTTCCACTTGAGCCCTTCGCATCACTTCGCATTCTTTCCCCTCTGTCCCTGCTCTCTCCTCCCCCACAAACCCTCAATACTTTATAAATTATTATTGTTCTGTCATATTTTACTCTACCCAACATCTCCCCCCACCCCGCCCCATGTCTGTCCTCCAGATAAGAGGTTATGTGTAGATCCTTGAAGTTGTCCCAGTCTCTCCACCCTTCCAGTAACTCCAGTCTCACCACTGGCCCTGAGGAGCTCATCTTTCCTGAGTTCCCTGTATATCCAGATCCCCTCTCTACCAGTGTACCTTCTCCAGTCCAGCTGGATTGGTAAGGTAGAGTTGGGATCATGATAGTCGGGGGGAGGAAGGCTTCAGGAACTAGAGGACACTTGTATGCTTCATTGCTATCTCACTGCACCTTGACTGTCCTGTCTCCTCTAAGGGGGTGTCTGATTGCCCACAAATGGGCCTTGTGTCCCCAACCTACTCTCCCCCTATTTGTAGTGATGTGATTCTTGTTCTTTGATGCCTGATACCTGCTCTCTTCAACCCTTCTTGATCACACAGGCTGGTGTGTTTCTTCCTTGTGGGCTTTGCTGGTTCTGCCCTAAATAGCCACTCATTTACTTTCAAACCTTTAAAACCCCAGATGCTTTATCATTCGGTAGTTGAACACCATCCGTTTCCTCCACTCTGTTTGCCTCTGTACCCATTTGTCTTCAGCGATCATATCAATGTGGACACATTTTGATATAATTTTTGTTTTTGGGTGCCTGGTACCTGATTCTTTCAACACCTCATGGTCGCACAGACTGGTGTGCTTCTTTTATGGTGGGCTTTGTTGCTTCTGAGCTAGATGGCTGCTTGTTTAGCTGTAGTTTGAAAGGACACAGCACCTTGATTAAATTCTGTCTTTTAAAAATGCATACAATTGAAGTAAGTGAAGGAATTTGAATATGGGTTATATCCTCAATTACCTAAGTCAGGGGTCCCAAAACTATGCGGTCCACCAAAGACATTTATCAGGCCTACCTGGTGTTTTTGCTGCTGCTGCCTAAACTGCTTAGCAGCTGGCTCTTCCCCACCCGCGGTGTGCTTGTGTGGAATCTCACTGCACTCTCCAACTCCCCTCTTCCTCTCTGTCTCTCAATGCCTCCTCTCAGCCTTGGGTGTGATCAGACAAGTCCTGAGCTTGCCTGTGCAGAGCCTGCGGCTGCCTGAGGATGAAGGTAAGAACAAATTAGGTTTTTTGTTTTACGTTAGAAGGTCTATTTCTTTAAAAAAAAATTGCAGTTACTAGGGCCTTTTTATTGTGATTAAGGTAAGCCTTTCTCCCCCCCCCCCCCCGAAGTTA
>PVJH01018115.1:0-17439 GCA_004026705.1 Nesogale talazaci | reverse complement strand
AGTTGGCTGGGGGTGGTTTCTTGGGGGGTTTCATCACAGTGATAATGCAAATTGTCAGTGCTCAGTGTTATTGCATGAGGGCCCCAAACTAGTCATCTGCCTAGGGTCCCATGGGAACTTAATCTGGCTCTGCAGACAGCCAAGGAGTCTGCAGACTCCGAAGACACCGAATTTAATTCACAGTAAGTGCGTTTATATTCTGATTGCTATTCATTTGTGTGTGATGTTGTATGTTGTGTGCTGTGTAAGCTCCATTTGACACTCTTGCAATCTCTGAGCAGTGTGAGTTCAGCCATAGGCTTGTATTGCTGAACTCTCATCAGATTCAGAAGAAAAAAAGGCATATGTGCCTTCTTTTTTCCTGCAGTGGAATCTGATTGCATGGGTCTTCTCACCCATGTGATCAGATTGTTGTGTGTGTTCACAATAACACAGCAATAACACAGCAATAATATCTGTGTTCACAGATCACAATAGCATTTGTACAGGGTAGTGTGAACGGGAAAGGTGGTGGAGGAACAGGCTCTGTAACTGTTCCAGCTCCTGAACCACACCAGTGTGAGCCTGAGGTAAAAGCAGAGTTCTACCAATATGGGCACTGTGAGGCTGAAATGATGTGGGCTGGCAAGACTGCATTGATGGACACTGATCAGAATGCATTGATGGGCAGTGCAGTTTATAAGTCTCTGCGTAGGCAATGCTATTGCTGGTATATGGTCTTGTAGCTCTCTCTATATGTATATATACATATATATGGATTTTACTAATAGCAATTTGGAATCCCTAGGAAACAATGATATTAAGAAAGAGAAAAATTGACTCGCAGTGTTGGATATTTGAAGAACAGTGGACTTTTGCATACAGTGAACTTATATTTTTTCATGCAGTACAAGGAAAAAGCTGTGTGTTTGATATTCCAGACACTGCATTCTGTGTTCAAAGAATAAGATTTGTGTCGACACTGTCAAACTCAACATAAAGATAAATATTATTGTTTGGTCAGAGAAGTGAGAAAAGATAAAATATTAAAAGTGAAAAATTCATTGACAACTCTGCAAAATACTTTTGTGAAACATAAGCAGCTAAATATTTCATCACTGTGAGCAAGTTTTTAAGTTGCCAAGCTAACAACATGCAGTCGCAGACCATTAGTGGAGGGAGAATTTGTTAAAGAAGACCTTCTTTCTGTTGCCAAAGAAATGTGTCCAGAGAAGGCTGATTTAGTCAGTACAGCGAGTCTTTCAGGACTTAAAATTACATGAAGGATTGAAGAAATGGGACACAATTTGCATCATCATTTGTAAAACCTCACAAAAAATTTTCTTTCCCATTTTTCCTTGGCACTCGATGAAAATAGTGATGTTCGTGATTCTGCACAAATTAGAATTTTTATTCATGGGACAAATGACTATTTAGAAGTCACAGAAGAGCTTGCTGAACTGCTTTTGCAGTTCAAAGGAACAAGTGCAGGAGAGGATATCTATTAAAAGTTTTGCCAAACTGTGAATGGTTTGGAGCTGGACTGGGATAAACTAGCCAGTGTGATAACTGGTGGTGTCCTAGCATGGTGCGGGTCTAAGAAAGGAGCTGTTGCTCACATTAACCAAGACATGGAGAAATATAGCCAATCTCATCCAATAGCCATATACTGCCACATCCACCAGCAAGTGCTATGTAGTGAATCACTGAAATAGGACTTTGTTATGAAAATTGTGGTATCTTGTGTTGACTTCATTAGAGCTAACGCACTAAACCACAAACAACTTCAGGAATTTCTGTCTGAGCTAAATATTGCCTATGAAGATGTTCTGTACAGCAAAGAAGTCTGTTGACTGAGCCAAGGGAGAGTTTTGAAACATTTCTATGACTTTCTTCCATAGATGACAGCTTTTCTGCTTTCAAAGAACAAAGAAGTACCAGAGTTCAATGATGCAGAATGGAAATGGCAGCTTGCCTTTCTGACAGATCTAACAGAGCTACTCAACAATTTCAGTGTGCAACTTCAAGGAAAAGGAAAGCTCATCTGTGATGATGAATCACATGGGAAAGCGAGAAGTAAAATTAGGCCTCCTCATCAAACAAGTGAAGGATGAAAATTTCTGCCATCTCCCCACAACTCAAAATCTGTTAGCTGAAAAACCATTGGTTGCATTCCCAAACAAAACATGTGTGAATTCACTGGAAAAGTTGCAAAGGAGTTCCAATTTAGATTTAAAGAGCTTCATCTCCATGTACGAGCTTTTTGTAACCCATTTTTTCTGTTTTGGTTTTGGGCATCATTGCCCTCTGGTGGTGGGAGTAGGAGGCCCAGTCTTTGCTTCTGTGGAGCCACTGTTGGAATTGAACCTCCATGCCAGTGGGCCACAGTCCTGCACGCAACCACTACACCACTGGGGCTTAGCCCTGTAACCCATTTTCTATTGACATTGAAAATGTGGATACAATTTACCAAATGGAATTGCTGAACTGCAGAATTGTGACTCTCTGAAAGGCACATTCAAGTGAAGCAGCCTTCCTAATTTCTATGCATCTCTCCCTTCTGAGACATATCCTAATCTCAGGAACCAGGCACTCAAAATGACAACCATTTTTGGCAGCACTTATGTCTGTGACCAGACTTTTTCCAGAATGATTAAATCTCCAACCAGATCTAGACTAACTGATGCACACTTGCATCACTTGTTATGAATAGCAATGACAAATACAGAATCGGACATTAACCATCTCATTAGCCAAAAGCAGACTCATAGTTCCCATTGAAATACTGGTAAGTTTGTTGATTTAACTTTACTTGTTCTTCATTTCAAATATTGTATTTGTTTCCATTATTTTAACTTAAAAATAAGATATATGCAGTGTGCATAGGAATTTGTTCATAGTTTTTTTTTTAAACTAGAGTCTGGCCCTCAAATAATCTGAGGGACAGTGAACTGGCTCCTTGTTTAAAAAGTTTGAGGACCCTTGACCTAAGTGCTTCAATGATAAAGTCCCTTTCTGATGGGTATATAGTGATTATGTAAAAAAAAATCTGTATTTTTAGGAAATACCTGCTGAACTATTAAGGGATAGAGTGTCATGATTTCTGTATCCCTGAAATTGTACAGCCAGTGTATCCCAATATAAACCTAACAACTTATTCAAAAGAAATCTAAATGAGTCTTAAATATAAATGGAAAACACAAAATAATAAAATTTTTAGTGAATGTTATAGGCAAAATACTTTAGAACTTCAGGTCAAGCAAAGATATTTCAGCCATAGTACCCAAACATAAGTCATATAAAAATTAATAAACAATACTTAAGAAAAATGAAAAAAACATTTTAGAAAAGAGCTATTAAGAGATAGTGAAAAGATAAGCTCTGGGCTGAGACTATATTTACAAAATATTTTCAAAATTATTTACAATATATTTAAAAAATAGCTTTCAAGAGAGTTATATCTGAAATATACAATGAATCCTCAGTATGAGTATTTTTAAATCTAAATTAAGAAAGTTAAAAGTAATCAATATTAAGATAATTATGACTAATACACATGGAGATAGAAGGTCAACAACAGCTCAATAATTGCAGTCCTGAACACTTAGTCTAGATTAGAGAAATATTTTAAAATTTGACACATAAATTCAGACCAGCTTTATTAGTAATGGACAAAAGTTGTAAACACACCAGTGTTCTTCAATGGTTAAACAAACGATGGTCATCCTATTGATGAAACGTTCTTGGCAATAAGAGGAAATAGACTCTTGATGGACTTAACACCTTGGATATGTAGCAAGCATATTAAGCTGACTGAGAAAGAAAATTCAATCTCAAAAGATGATGTATGATCTGATTTCATTTATATAACATTTTGAAATGACAAAACTGTAAAGCATAGGACAGGGAGGGAAAATAGTACTTTTCAGGGATTAGGGTTACAAGATAGACAGGGTGGTAGATATAAAGCTATAGAGATGCAGATAAAGAACTTTTTTTAATATTCTGGGCCATTCTATTCCTTGTTTGTGGTGGTGTCTACATGAGTCTACACACATTGATAAAATTTCATGAAATTACATACAGTTGAGGAACCGCAAAAAGGAATGTGTCAGATGACTAAATTTGTCATGTGGAAATTAGTTTATGTAATTCTCCTACAATATAATTCAGTTAAAAGAATAACTTGAAATATAGCCAGAAGACAAAATCAAAGATCAATAGCTCTTATAAATATAAAAGGAATAATTATCAACAAAATTTTAGTTATTATAATCCAAAAAATATCAACAAAATAAGACACCACTATCATAAAAGGAAATCAATGTTAATCCATTATGTAATTAAAACAAAAGAAAACAACCACATGATAATGTTAGTTGATGCAAAAAAAAGTCATATGACAAAGCTCAACAACAATTCCCGACAAAAGTATTCAACAAAATAGAAATACAAGAGAAATTTCTCAACATAATAAAGGTCACATATACAAAAATCATTCTGCTTTAGACTAACATCTATACAAGGATGCTCTTTACAAACACGCTTATTCAATATTGTGTTGGAAGTTTTAATCGGCGGTGTTAGAAACAAAAGGAAGCCAAAAGGATCCAAACTGGCAAAGAACTTTCACTCTCTCTACAGAGAAATACTTGATGCTTACCTTCCTGACACAATTGCTAAAGACAAAGTAGGTGCATAAGCAAATGTGGTAAAGAAAGCTGATGGTGCCCAGCTATCACAGATATAGTGCCTGGGGTCTTAAAGTCTTGAAGGTAAACAAGCGGCCATCTAGCTGAGAAGAAATGAAGTCCATGTGGAAGAAGCACACCAGCCTGTGTGACCATGAGGTGTCAATAGGATCAGGTATTAGGCATCAAAGAACAAAAAATCAGATCATTGTGAATGAGGGGGAGTGTGGAGTTGAGACCCAAAGCCCATTTTTAGGCAACTGGACATCTTCCTGAAGGGTCACAGGGAGAAGAAGAGCCAGTCAGGGTGTAGTATAGGACCAATGAAAGAAACAACTTTTCTCTAGTTCTTTAATACTCCTCCCCTGCACCACACACACACACACACACACACGCACACACACACACACTATCATGATCCCAATTCTACATTGCAAATGCAGCTGCACCAGAGCATTTACACTGGTACAGATCAGAGCTGGAAACACAGAGAAGCCAGGATAGCTAACCCCCTCAAGACCAATAATGAGAGTAGAGATATCAGGAGGATAAGGGGGAGGTGGGGGATAAAGGGGGAACTGATCACAATGATCTACATATAACTCCCTCCTGGGGGTGGGGGGTGATGATGAACAACAGAAAAGTAATTAAGGGAGACATCGGACAGTGTAATACATAAAGAAGTAATAATTTTTAAATTATTGAGGGTTTGTGATGGAGGGTGGGGGAGGGGGAAGTGAGTGGATACCATCCAAAAGCAATATAGTAGGTAGGCATTTAGCTTTATCTGGGTTGCTGTTTTGCAACGTGATTGTGTCATTCAATATTCTCATCAGCAGGTTTTTTTTTTCATCAGCAGTTTTTAAGAATGCCAGTTGTGTATTGCTTCAACACTCAATGTGGGCACTTTTCAAATTTAAATTTAACTACCTTAATTTATTTATTGTAATGATTAAGTTTATTAGCATATCTCTAATGAGTATTTTTCTTAACATAAACGTAGACAACCCTGAAATGAAATATTTGCTAACCTATATCAAAGCAAAAAAACTAATTATCCAGTTCAATAGTTTTTAAAATTTTTATTGTTTTATTTTTATTGTTAGTTTAGACTTAAAACAATTTATTCAAAACTGTTTTAAACTATATAAAATTACAATACAAGGTAAGGTTTTAAACTGACATTGTGGTGTTAATTTTTTTTACTGTGGTGTTAATTTAAAATACATTTATGAGTTTCTAGCGACATAGTGTCCAGATAACCAGCAAAGGAAGATCTCTGCAACTACTACCAAAGGAAGATCTCTGCAACTACTACCAAAAAACTCTCACCAAGAGGGGGCCTACTCTTCCTGGAAACCCAAAAAACAAAGTGAAAGTTATGTACATGAACGTTATTGTTTGTGGGAACAAAAGAAGCAAGGGGAGGAGGCAGTGCAGTTGCTCACGTGAAGATCAGCAAGCCCTGTTGGCTGTCACGGACTTCCTCCACCACTACCCAGCAGCCAAAATAGCTTCTGTGCACGCCTCTGCTCGCTGCACAACTGTATAAGTAGACCTCCACTAACCTCCACCAATGTGCCTCATTTCTTGCTCCTACTCCACCTCAACCAGCTACTATATTACTTTTATAGTAGAGTAGGAAGGAAATCCCAATCATTATCCCACAGAACCTACTGGTGGTTCAGAACTGCTGACTGTGTCGATCCCAGCATAACAGGAAATCACTCTGCCATCAGGGATCCTACCAAAAACTAATACAATGGACGAAACAACACAGAAGTAGAGGAGTAACAGATTCACCAATAAAAAACACGTGTGCACGTGCACATACACACAGAATAAGTTGACAGAAATAGACCTGCATATAACAATAACCACACTGAATAGCAATGGATTTAATGCACCAGTCAAGACATAGACAGTAGTAAATTGGGTTACAAAACACAGCTGTTTGCTGCCTATAAAATAAACACATCTTAAATTCAATGACCAAAGTAGATTAAAAATCAAAGGATGGAGAAATATTTATCAACGGCAAGTATTATAAAGCAGGAGAGGCCATATTAATCAATGATAAAATACATTTTAAGGCAAGTTGCATAAGGAAAATGTAATGAGAATGAGAAGCAATTATGGTCATTCCATAATAATTAATGGAGCAATAGAAGAAGAAAACAACCATAGTAAGCTTATACAGCCCTGTAAAAGGTAGGTTTGTTGTAGCAGCATGGCCAATGAATATATGTGAGATAAATTGAAGGGTGGAGATATAAATGACTCTATGAGCTTCGCCTTTCTCTCTTTTGCACTTGGATCTTTGGATCAGTGTGAAGCCAGCTTTCTTGCTTGTGCCTCAATTTGCAAGCTACACCAGTGGTGGGACACCTAATCCATGGAATGTGTCACTGTAAGTTCTTCAAGGCCTCCTTCGCCAGACTACTGGAATATACAACACTTGAGCTGGGTACTGTCGGACTCTGTCATCTGAGTGGCAGTGGGTGACTTTCCTTATTGCTTGCTTCCTGTGATTAGATAGCCTGAATTGCTCTATGGAGGGGTACCGGGTGATCCTCAAGATTCAAAGCATTGTCATTGTACTAGGTGTTTCAGGCAAGTGAGTTGTACTGAGCCATCCATATTACTTAATAGAATAATTGTTTATTTCTTATGTTAGATATCATTACAGCTATGTAAATATATATAGAATTATTAATGTCCTGGTTTTGTTTCTCTAGAGAATCCACTCTAATACAAATCCCAATTTAAGACTTGAAATACACTTATCAACTCACAGAGTTGGAGAAATAATTAAAAAGCTTGATGATAATAGGATATTTCAGTACACTACTCACAAGGAAATACAGATCATTAGGAAAGAAGTGCAATAAAACACAAAGATCTGAACAACACAATCAACCATTTAGACAGTTTAGATATATATAAAGCACTCTACCTCACAATAAAATAGAATACACTCATTTCCAGCACATATCATTATATAGTAAAGCACTGGAAGCACTTACTATGCCAAGAAATTATTTTGTCAACTAATTGGAAAAGATTCATATTTGTACTAATTCCAAAGAAAGGTAACCCAACAGAATGTTCAAATAGTAGGATACTATCATTGAGATCACACACAAGTAAAAATTTGCTTATGATCATCCAATGATCATTTCCGCAGTACATTGACAGGGAGCTGCCAGAGGGTCAGGCCAGATTTAGAAAAGGAAAGGACATTGGAACAAGGGACCTCATTGCTCCCGTCAGATGGATATTGGCTGAAGGCAGTGAATAACAGAAAAATGTCTACTTGTGTTTTATTCACTATGTATTTGCCTGTGTGGGCCATAACAAACTATGGATATCATTTAGAAAAATGGGAATCCCAGTACATCTCTGCTCATGCAGAACCTGTGCATGGATTAAGAGGCAGTTGTGTACATAGAACAAGGGAATACTGCATGATTTAAAATCAGGAAAGGTTTGCCTGAGAATTGTAGCCTCTAACCACACTTATTCAATCTATAAATTGAGTAAGTAATTGGAGAAGCTGGATGATGTGAAGACAATTTGACATCAGAACTAGAGAAGGGCTTATTAACAACCTGAGAGAGCAGGTGGCAAAACCTTGCTTGCAGAAAGTGAGAAGAATTGAAGCATTTGCTGATGAAGATCAAGGATGGCAGCCTTGATCAATATGGGCTACAATGCAGTGTAAAGAAAACCAAAATCCTCCACAACTGGACCAAGAGGTAGCATCATGATAAAAAGGAAAAAAGATTGATGTTATCAAGGATTTTGTCATGCTTGGTTTCACAATCAATACTCTCAGGGAAACAGCAGTCAAGTGACCAAATAAAGCATTGCATTGTTTAAATCTGCTGCATGACTTCTCTGTAGAGTGCTGCAAAGCAAGGGGGAGGGGGAGGCTATTTTTGGGAATCAGGTGCACCCGACCAAAGCAATGATATTTTTCAATTGCCTCATTTGCATATGAAAGTTGGACATTGAATAATGAAGACTGATCATTCGATGCATTTGATTTGTAGAGTTTTGGCAAAGAATATTGAAGCACCATGGCCTGCCCAAATTGCAAGCAAATCAGTCTTGGAAGAAATATGGCCAGTCTAGTCCTTAAAGGCAAGTTAGTGAGAATTTGTTTTACACATTTTGAGCATGCTGTCAAAGGGGATGTCCCTGGAGAACAGCTTCCTTGGTAACAGAGAGACAGCCAAAAAGACAAAGGTCCTCCCTGAGATGGATTGGCACAAGAGCTGCAGAAATGGGCTCAAACGTAGGAGCAACTGTGAGGACTGGACAGTGCTTTATTCTGTTGTGCCCGGGGCTTCTAAGGGGAACAAACCAAATAAGAGGAGAAACGTATTGAACCAAATGAGAATAATAACACAACATACCACACCTTTGGGATACAGTGAAAGCAGGTGCCAGAGAACAATTTTTAACAATCAACATACACACACACACACACACAAGGAATAATTCAAAATCAATACTTAACACATTTCTAACAAGCATAAGAGCTTTTTTTTTTCCAAAAAAAAATAGAAAATATAAAAGAGATAAGAAGTTGATTCTTTGAAGGACTTACAATACTAATAAACCGCTGGTACACCTAACAAAGGAAAGATAGAGAATATGTAAATACTCCAAATTAGATAAAAAGATAACATCACAATATATCCAAGTGAAATAAAAAGAATAACACACTATGAAAGACTGTGCTCCAACACGTCTGATAATGTGAAGAAATTAATGAATATCTAGAAATGTAACCAAAAATATCTACATTTGAAATGGATGATTTTGAATATAAATTTAAATCATCAACACATGAGAAAATGAAAATGTCTAAAGCAACTAATTACTAAAGAATTCTAATCATAATTATACAACTCAAATTGGTAGAAATGTGAATTTTAAAAAATCATTTAGAAATGATTTTTACAGCTCCTATCGTACAGCTCCTATCATAATCAATACATACATCCATTGTATCAAACACATTTGTACATTTGTTGCCATCATCATTTGCAAAACATTTGCCTTTTAATTGAGTCCTTGATATCAGCTCTTCATTTTCCCCCTAAATTTTAGAAATTTTTAGAAGTGAGCTGTAGCATATCTTTAGAGAACCTCAAATTTCTTCATTAATTCATTCTTACCAAACATAGAAAATATACAAAGTTAAATACTATCATAACATCAAAATGCCAATATACAGAGTACAAAGAGATAAAAATGAAAGAACAAAGAGTCTTTGATTTCACTTATAAATGTAAATAAATGCTATATAAATATATAATTTCAAATTAGAAACATATACATATGCAAGCCATATATATATATATATATATATATATATACACACACACATTTAATAAGCCTTCAAATGCTGCTCTTTAGTCTTCAAAACAACCAAACTCACTGCCATGCAATTGATTCTGACTTACAGGGGCCCTGTAGGCTAGGATAGAATGGCTGCCTTAAGTTTCTGAGACTGTACTTCTTTGGGGCATAGAAAAATCTAGTCTCTCTCCTTCAGAGAGGCTAATGCTTGCCAACTGCTGATCGTGGTGACTGCAGTCTAATGCCTAAACACTGTGCCACCAGGGTTCCTTTGCCCCTAATTTTAGGGGCCATTAATAGGGAAATGTTATTGTGAGTACTATAATATTGCCCTGAACATATAAGAATCAAAACCTTTCTTACACACCGAATGTTAAAATTGTTCTGAGATGAGAGTTTGCCGAAAGTTCACATTTTGTGTCTGACTGAATTCAAGACAAAAGAGTTCTACAAGTTGGCAAATATATCATTGAAATGATTTTCAATATTTAGATCCTATTTGCCAGAAACTTTACTTAAAATGAATTATTGTTTCAAAGAGTATAAAAGTCACTATTTTTATTTCTGCAAACATATGTAAATGTCCAAATATTGATTATAAGCTATATGCTCTGTTTTATATAAAAAAGAGGACCCAAAATAGAAAAAATTGTTTAAGTAAAACAGTTTACTCTGCTGTGTAATAGTTTCTCATTTATTATTTAAATCCTCCCTTATGAACTAATCAACACTCTTTATTCAGATTGCTATTCATTTAAAATAGCCCCACTTTTTACCACATTCAAAACAAATATGGAAAATTAAGTCATTCACACTGCCAAGGGATGCAAACTAAAAGTATAGAAATCAAGATGGGTAATACAAGTGCATTCTTTTTCAGAGTACTTGATAATGGGAGATAAAGGAGGAAAGCTCTGATTTTCTCTTAGGGGAATTTTACCCATGAGAATGCCCCCTGGACTGTTGGACCTAGGAGAATGCTGTATCTCATCTCCTTAGAGTTCCAAGACCTGCACAAAACAAACCGTAGTGTTCCTTTGCTCTCAAAAGGCTGCTGAGACATTGTAGATAGAAGGAGATCTTACCATTGCTATCTCAAAGTAGAATCAGAAGATTCTTATATCTTGGAGGTGAACATCAGTTTAATATCTTCTGCTCAACCTCATTACTTTATCATAGACAAAAGATGAAGCAGCTTTCTTAATATCTTGTGAAGAATTGATGGCACAGCTAGAACAGAAACACAGCTCTACATTGTAAGACAGACTATTTGTTTTTCATTTTCAGCAGTTGTAAAAACTGCTGAAAACATCAGACCCTAAACCAGATCAAAAAGACTCGAGCCAGGTGATGGTTCCCATGAAGCTACGTGAATTTATCTCACACTGCAAGGGAGAAAACTTAAATTTCATAGGAGCAACAATATTTCTACTCCAAACTGCATTCAAGTAAGTACAAAATTCTGATTATACATTTACAAAGCATTTATAGTGAAATAGACTTACTAGAGAGAATATAATTGTATCCTTAAAAGACTCTATGACTAGCCTATGTGACTATCACAATACAACTGAATGTTAGAAAATAATATCTTGGCAGTGCATCTTAGGTGTACAACAAATGAAGATAGAGAACACGATGTCTTCTTACTTCATATTGCATTAATTTCTATTGTAAATTCATAAGAGCTTTCAAACTCTTCTGAAAGAGAAATATAGACTACCAGTCCACGTGAATAAAACATCTCCAACATTAGAAGCTGCTTAATTTAGAGGACCAGAGTTTCTGTGATTCCTTTTAAGACATAGCAGTTTTGCCATGAAATATTCATTCCCTCACTAATTTCTCCTTGAAGACTATCAACTGTGGGCATCAAAAATCCACTGCACACAAAACTTAACCTGAAATTATTTTTTAAAGGCTGAAGGCGGCTTTGAACTTCCAGCACTCTCAGTTTAAACCATAATTACGGTATTCCTCTTTGATGCAAACACACACATACAACTTCAGAAGATTACACAGTTATGACATCTTTGCTCTGCTGAAATATTACCTGAAAATTTTAAATATCACATGGTATCCTTTTTTTCTTTAGAAATTATTAATTTCTTTGGGTAAATGTAACACAATTTGGGCATAAAATAGGCAAATTTTTGTATTACTGCTGATAACACTTAAAATGTCTTAAAAAACTCTGGTAATACAAAAGTTAAATGCTCAACTGCTAACAGAAAATTTGGTGATTTGAAGCAACCCATTGACCATCTGTTCCCTCTTACACAGCTTAGTAAAACCTTTAGGGTTGTCAAACTTAATCTTATCAATGTGAGTTTGAATTTATCAGATGCACATGGCAACATCAAATTCTTTCACTTTTATCATAATTTTAATATCTGTTTGCTGTTGTTTTTGAGGGGGGGAGGCTATCATACAATAGATAGAAGTATTAGTGTCAGATCATGTCTTACTGTCTGTGATTTTTGCTTTTCCTAGTTTCACATCCCCTCTTTCCGGAAGAAAATGACCAAGCAAAATGATTCCACGGTAAATGAGTTTGTCCTCGAGGGACTGACAACCAAACCAGAACTGCAGCTGCCTCTCTTCCTGCTGTTCCAAGGCATCTATGGGGTCACTGTCGTGGGGAACCTGGGCATGATCCTCCTCATCACTTTCAATTCCAAGCTCCATTCCCCCATGTACTTTTTCCTCAGTAATTTGTCATCCCTCGATCTCTTTTACTCCTCGGTTGTTACGCCTAAGCTCCTGGGGAACTTTTTGTGGGATAAAAATGTTATTTCTTATAATGGGTGTATGACTCAGCTTTTTTTCTTCTGTGTTTTTGCTATTGCTGAGTGCTACATGCTGACTGCTATGGCATATGACAGATACGTTGCTATCTGCAGTCCACTGCTCTACAACGTCACCATGTCCCAAATGATCTGCAACTTGCTGGTGACCGGTGTCTATAGCATAGCACTTTTTGCAGCGATGGCTCACACTATCTGTATGACCAGACTGTCTTTCTGTGGGGACAATGTCATCCATCATTACTTTTGTGACATAAGCCCTCTCCTAAAATTGTCCTGTTCTAGTACATACATCAATGAGCTTTTAGTGATACTTGTAGGTGGGTTCAATGTGTTAACAACAACTGTGCCCATTATTATCTCTTATGCTTTTATACTTTCAAACATCCTTCGAATCCCATCAGCTGAGGGCAGGTCTAAAGCTTTTGGTACTTGTGGCTCTCATCTTACAGCTGTTGGGGTTTTTTATGGCTCCATCATATTCATGTATTTTAAGCCAGCATCTAGCAGTAGCATGTCCCAAGAGAAAGTGGCTTCTGTGTTCTATACCACTGTGATTCCTATGCTTAACCCTTTGATCTATAGCTTGCGGAATAAGGATGTGAAAAATGTTCTTTGGAATGTTATGAGCATGAAGCGTAGATCATCGCAGGTTCGTAGTCATAACCATTAGATGCTACGGCAAGAGTCTACTTCCTTCTTTTTCTTAAAATAGTTTGTCTATTGTTCTTCAAATGAACAGTCCATTTGACTACGGATATCTCCTTTTTGGAGTCTCTTTGTACACACTTATGCACACTTAGAAGCACATACATCTAATCCTGAGAAAGTGATTCATAATGTTACAATTCAGCCTAATATTACAGTGTTTGATGAGACTTGGGTGTGTTTATTTTTAAACATATTTTAAGTTGAATGTGGATGGTTTTATACTTAAAATTATTTTGCAATTAAAGAAGTCCCAGGAAATGTTTCGTGGATTCAACTTAGCAATTGTGAGAGGGACTTGTGCTATAGTTCCATTGATTATTTTCATTAATTGGGGACTTAATTTAATTACATTGGTCATTTTAGCTACCTAAACCCCTACCCTGAATGGTGAACCACAGTAGCATTCTCAGCTCTTTTGGAATTGTTATTAGTTTATTCAGGGCAACCCAAAGCCTAGTATATGTTTGGAGGAATGAATGACCTAATCTTCATTCCTGATGCTTTCTTTCATGTGCAGACATGTCTAGCAATACAGTCTCTACTTCACACTCAATCCTTCTTCTTCTGAGTAGATGGAACAACATAGCATTGTTGAGTTTCACTTAGTTTTACTGTTTATCTTAAACATATCCCTTTGTGAGAAAGAATGAATTCCCATGTTCTCTTGTCCATGAAGTCAGACTTCTCATGGTAGATGCTTATAGGGACCCGCAGACTCTATATTAGAGTGGCAAGTTTACCTCATGTGGAACTCTAATTAAGGTGCCCGCTTGCCTCGAACTCTGCCTTTATGCATCAGAAACCTGTAATAAATAAAACAATAAAGATATGTTTGTCTCCGCTTAACAATTTGTTTACTTTCTCAAGTGGTTCAGAACAAGTGTTCTTTATCTTACTTCTTGAAATAAGTTGTACCTGCTGTATTAAACCAGGGCTATGAACATTAATAGGATAAGTATATCTTTAAACAAAGAAAATAAGTTAAAATGCTCATCTTTTGATTTTGAACCACGATGTTATGATGCGTCTCTTGTTTTGTATTATTTTTGAAGTTTAAGTTTATGCATAGCTTTTAACTTTTGATATTAACCTCATACATTGTGGAAATTTAACCTCAGTACATTTAATATGAATCAAGCTTTTTCGTAGGTGAGTGAATAATCTTATGTAGATAAACATTCATTTCTTCAAAAGTTAAGATGCTAGTTCAGGATCTTAAGAAACAATGTAAAATTCAGGAAAGGCTAACTACCCTGAGCATTTTGAGCTAAATTAGATTCAACAGACATTTGGTTCCATGGCCCTTACTAAGTCTCAGTTAGGGTAGGCGAGAACAATCAACAATTGTCCAAATCATTCAAGGCTCAGCTGAGTTTTGATGCAGCTTTACTATTGAACTATGCAGAGAGAACTGTTTCTCAAGCAAGGTGTACTGGACTGCATTGTGCTTCCCACAAAACTTATGACCATATGAAACTTGTGAATTTGACCTTACGTGGAAATAGAGGTTTTGCAGATATAATCATACTGCATTCTGATAAGCCTAAATGTGGTTGGTGCTTGAGGTGGAGAAGAAAATTGAGATATGGAGCACTGTTACACAGAGAACAGCATATGCTGAGGAAGGAATAGGGGGAATTTATGCTTCTACGACGTGAAGGATGGCAAACATCAGAAGCTAGGAAGAGCCAAGGAACTTACCCTAAAGTCTTCAGAGAAAGCACCACTCTGCTAATAGTTAATGTTCAGTATATGTTTGAAGGAAAAACTCATCTAATCTTGTAGTCTCTGTTACTGTGACAACTAAATTTTTGTTTCTTTAAATCACATTTTTAAACATTTGCTATAAAAATATGAGGAAACTACCAATTTTTCACCACTAACAATTGACAATTAAGTAACACAAAAAATAATCTGACTTAAAGGAGATATCTGACCTATAATGTACATAGGAGATAAAACCCATAAAGGTAGTTTCTAGTCACGGATTCCTGTTTGTGAACAATTTAGAAATTAAGTTAAACTTAAAAGTGTGAGGAATTTTGCAAAAAATGGTATAATGCAAAATGTAGTATTAACAATTAGTTTTTTATATAAGGAAATAAAGCCTCCATTTAAAGGTAGAGCAATCTAAACATATTACCAGGAGAGATCAGGACCTCAAAAAGGACACCAGGGTTGGTAAAATAGGGGTTCATAAAAAAAAGAGAAAGACCTTCGAAGAGGTGGATTGACAAGTATCTGCACCACAATGCTTAAGCAATAACGATTGCGAGGATGCAGTGAGACCGGGCAGTATTTCAGTATGTTTATGAATGGTCACTATGAGTTGGAACTTACTGGACAACACTTAACAAAAATTTGTTGGTTTCACTTGATTTTAAATCATATTCTCAAGAAATATTTCACTTTAGGACCAGGCTGATCCAGTTGTGTTATTCCTTTATTGTGTTTTCAATGGCCTAAGCACCAGAGAAGAGACGTTGCAGAGGCTAACCTTAGACTCTTGTGACTTATCTACTGAGTCTTGACGACATTTCCTCAAAGTGGATCAAATGGTCTCTGGATTTGTTAAATACTTAAGTTCTGTTCAGGAATATAGATTTCTGCCACTAAATTGAAGCTTAATCTTGAATTGGGAAGTATTACTAGATCATTAGAAATGAGTGCATTTACCATACTTTGCATGTTGAATCTTATTTGAGGAGATATACCTCAACAAAATGATTGCAAGAAAAAATAAAGATAGTTTAAAAATCTTTATTAGTTTACTCTATTCCTAAGAATGAATTATATCTATGAATTCAAGTGATTACAGAAAATGCTGCAGTTTTAATCATAATAGAAGGAGCATAAAAGTGAAAACAAAATAAAGGAGTGAAAGCTCACAATAACAGCATGCCACCTTTGTCAGTTTATCATGCTGCGGTGGCTTGTATGTTGCTGTGGAGGTAGAAGTTATGTCACTGGTATTTCAAATGCCATCAGGGTCCCCCAAATTAAACAGGTTTCTGCAGACCTTCCAGACTAAGAACAGATAATGAAGAAATACTTTGTCCCCTACTTTGAAGGAAGAAGCTGCTAAAAACTTTATGCATAGTTTAAAACCATTGTTAGATACTGAAAGTCTCATGAATGGAAGCAAAGCCGTGTCAGAAATAATGCCAGAGAATGGATTACTAAAGTCTGAAGCCACTTGCATTGTGACTGAGGTAAGCTTGCAATAGGTAAACTTGCTGCACAAGACCTCTTTAGACTATTGAAAAGCAAGGGGGTTATTTTGAGGGCCAATGTGAGCTTCACTTAATTTTCAATTGCTTCATAAGCATGTGACAGTTAGACATTGAGAAGGAAGACTGTAGAAGAATCAATGCATGTGAATTATGGCACTAGAGAAGAGTATGGAAAGCACCATGCGTGGGCTGCTGAACTGACAAGCAGATCTGTTCTGTAAGAAGTATGGTCAGAGTGCTCAAGGATGACAAGGTTTCATCTCACACACGTTGGACATGTGTTCAGGAGAGACCAGTCCCTGGAGAAGGACATCATATTTGGTTAAATGGATGGGCAGTGAAAAAAAGGGAAGGCCCTCAACAAGACGGATTGACAATGTGACTGCAATGATGGGTTCAGACATAGGAACAATTGCAAGTATGGGCAGAACCAGGCAGTTTTGTGCTCTTTTGTGCATAGGGTCGCTGTGGCTTGAAGCCAACTTGATGGCACTGAACGACAACAAATCAGAATCTTTTCTCTATATATCATGATGTTCTTTGTTGGTTCAATATGAGCTGTAAGCAATATGGAGGGACACTTTGAAAAAATTTAAATCAACAATAATATCCTGTTAAATGCCCCATTTTTGTCTTTACATTGAC
>PVJH01018114.1:0-46036 GCA_004026705.1 Nesogale talazaci | reverse complement strand
GGGGGGGGGGGCGGGGGGAAGGGAGAACTGATCACAATGATCTATATATAACCCCCTCCCCGAGAGAATGGTCAATGTAAGGCATGAAAAGAATAATAATAATTTATAAATTATCAAGGGTTTGGGAGGGAGGGAGGATGGGGTAGGGAGGGAGGGGATAAAAATGAGAAGCTGATATCAGGGCTCAAGTACAAAGAAAATGTTTTGAGAATAATGAGGGAAACAAATGTGCTTGACACAATGGATGAATGTAGGAATCATGATAAGAGTGAGAAGAGTTGTACAGGCCCCAATAAAATGATTTAAAACTTAATCAGTTAATTAATTTTTTAATGATCTTTTAATTAAAAAATAATAATAAAGAAAAAATATTTTGAAACATAGCGTGTTAGTCTGGGTAGACTAGTAAAACAAATCAGCAGAAACTCATATGTGTATAAGAGAGAGTTTTATATAAAGGGTAAGTATACATTAAGAAAATATCCCAACCCAGTCCAGTCCAAGCCCAAAAGTTCAACATTAGCCTATATGTCTGACCACAATCTACAAAGTCCTCCACAAACTGATAAAACACATGAAATGATGCCGAATGCAGGATGATCACAGACCAGTGGGTAGAAAGTCTTTGGATCCAGTGGAGTATAAGCATCTCAGCGCTGGCAGGGGTCTCCATGCAACCTCTCCAGCATCCAGGGTAGCATCAGAGTTGGTGCATGTGGCTACTTCTCATGGGTGTCTCACAGGAAGTGAGCCTTGCCAGCTGAAGCAGGGAACTACTAAGGCAGACACAACTGGCTCGGCCGCCAGAAAGCAAGAAACAAGAAAGGCGAGGCTCACCGAACCATTTATCTCTCAACCCTTCCATCAAACTGCCCTTCAATTAATCCCACATGTGTTCATTGGCCAGATTGGCACATTAAACCTAGCTATCACATGTAGAAATACACACATATATATATGAAAAATGTATACATTGTAGAATCTCATTTTTATAAAAAGTTGGGGGGTGAGATGTGAATACATAATTCATACATTGAAATGTTAGTCATGGTGAGATTATAAATGACTTTTTTGTCCCTGTTTGTGTGTTTTCTAAGTTTTCAATTAAAAGCATCAATTGGTTTTTTAAAATAAAGTTTAACTTGAGTCATTAACAGAACCTGTTGTGTCCAGGCTGCCAGACAGGCAGCCTCTTATGCTATGTTCTGGGTCTCCCACCTGCACAAACGTTTCTTGGTGGCATTTGCCATTTGACTTTTCTCCCCTCAGCTTCAAATTCCCATCATTCACCTTATCTTCTTTGTGTTGAACAACAAAGGTGGCTTCTCCAAGAAGTCCCAGTAAATGCCCATATGCACTCATGCAAGAAAGCAGGAGTCCTGAGAGCCCAGTCTGGCCCCTGGCCGCCTTTCATTTATACACAGAGGCAGACATACTCCCCAGATTTGTTCATTCTGACCATGGAGGGCAGCTTCAGGTGTCTCTTCACTGACTTGAAGAGGCTGGGAGCAACCTGGGGCTCAAAGACCAGAGAGGAGAAGGTGTATATATATGTGGAAACTAGCAATGTGTTCATTGTAGTTAATACCCTGGCAGTTGGTATGATCACAAAGGAAAAATTTGTACTATACATCCCAGTTGGGGAATATACCTGTCGTCCCAGAATAATTATCTGCTTAATCTCAAAAATGTCCATTTGGACAATAAATTACATAACCTCTCTACCAATGACCAGATTCTGGAGACCATCAAACAAGAGCCAAGAAGATAGAGAAGGGAATCAAGTAAGAGGGAATTATGAAGAGGAGTACACTTAATGCTATGTAAACTCCATGTTATCAGTTTAAATGTTTTGTTATTGGAACTTGTTCAATTCATTAAATTCACCTTTAAAAAATAACCTGGGATTGGGCTATTCAAATTCTAAAACAGAAACAAAAGGAACGAGAATTGACTTTATCATATTTTAAATACATTGTAACGCTACAGTAACTTACGAGTTTGGGAATGATGAATGAATTGACAGAGACATCAATGAAATAAAATAGGGTATAAAAATAGAGCCAAACACATGGAAGTTTAAAGCATGATTGAGGTGGCATTTCTAATGGATGAGGCTAAAATATATTAATCATTAAATGATGTTGGGACAGCTGGCCAACCATCTGGAAGAAAAATAGGCTCCACGTTATTCCAATTGCAGATGAATACGATATCAGACACTAAAAAGAAACTTTACAGTTTCTATTGTCTGCTTGACAGAAAGAGAATTAGCAAAGACAAAAAAGCCAATAGCCACATGAAATAATATTTACAGTACAAATAATAGATTAAGAGCTATTTTCTTTACATGTCTTGGCCCCTATGAAACCATCAATAAGAACATCACCAACCTATTTCTTAAGGTAATGAAAGATGTGAGAAGAGAAAGAAAGAGAGAATTGCCACTAAGAATCAGACAAGATGCTTACTTTAATTCATAATTTTAATTGGTCTCACCTCAGATTAGCAACATCTAATGTTATGAGTGCCATGGCACTCCAGGCAGTTTCCACTCTCATGCAGTGAGTGGGAACATCACTTGGCAATGCTTTTGATAATCCAACTGATGGGGGAGAATGGACATATTGCTTAACAGACTTTTTAGCAATTTACTCTCCATACAAACTTGCATAAGAATTCACATTTAGAATGGAATACCAAAGTGACAATGTTGGCCAAGAAGACAAAATTCAATCAGACATTGCTTTCCAAAATAGCTTGCTAAACAGTAACAATTTTCAGCCCATAAGTCCCTCTTTTACATTGAGTGTATAAAAGGACTTTAAAACTGAGAGATTCCTTGGAGGAGTTTCAGGAAAAAGTCCTTCCTAAGCTGAGTCTCCTTATTTACTAAGCGTTGACATAGACAGCACTTGCTCCTCCTTCCAAGACCAGCAACCACTTGAAGCACTCAATTTGTAACCCCTGCAGCTGGGCGAGCCAATAGGCAGGTTCTTGACCCGTCTCACCTACTTGGACAAAATCCAAAGTCAGCCATCCCACTTAAGGAAAGAATATATTGAGAAAACATCTCTGCACAGCTACAATAGAAGCCCACATCAGACCCTTCTTCTAATCAACCTAGTCCTTCATTCATAAGTAAAGAACCTTCAAAGACGCTAGATCTTTGAGGAAAATCAGCACTAAGAAATGCAAGGACAAAGATAAATAAGACAATGGCATCCTACAAGAAAGAGAAGATTCATGAAATAGAAAGGTTTTTTAAAAATCTAGGTGGGTGTCTTAGTCCAGGTAGACTAGAGAAACAAATTCATAAACACAAATATGGATATAAGGGAAAGGTTTATATACAAGAGGAATGGAACATTGAGAAAACATCCCAACCCACTCCAGTCCAAGGTCATGAGTCTGACATCAGGCCATACATTCAAAACCAGTCCATAAAGTCTCCCACCAACTCACGAAGCATGTGCAATGACACCAGGACAATCACAGGCCACTGGGTACAGAGTCTTGTGTATCCAGTGGCAGTAGAAGCATCCCAGCTCTGGCAGGGATCTCCTCATGGCTCCTTGGTTCCAGGGCTCAGGATCCTCCAGCAGTATCCATTGGTGGTAGAAGCATCTCAGCATTGACAGGGGTCTCTCTGTGACTCCTCCAGCTTTAGCGGTCTAGTTCCATCAGGGTAAGGCTGTGTGGCTTCTCCTCTGGCTCCTCTAGTTCCTCGGATGCTGCCATCATGTATTGTTAGTCGAGCATCTTCCAACAACTGGGGAAATGGTCTCTCAGCTCCATGAGTGAAATATCACAACACTTCCCAGAATTCTCACTCCACCCCTACATTCCCAATCATGAAATTGATACATGAGTACATGGTTGCCACAGTGAATATTCTCTAAAAGATTCAGGAGGATAGTGCATTTATACAATAACACTGTTGTGAAACAGAAACATCAGAAAAAATAAAGTAGATAAAAATTTTAAAGAATGACTATTGACATAAAATTAGACCACATAGTAGCATAGATGAACATGGCTAAGGCTGAACATCAAACACAGATCACTAAGAGGTAAATGTTGAACTTCATAGGCTGATTTTTCTCTTACCTTTTCAGCTTTCTTCTCATGATTTCTATTGTCTTTTGGTTTTATATTCTGTGAACTTTGTTTGGCTTTATATAGCAGATTACAGCAGGAGTTCAAAAGAGCGATAATAGAAGTTGTCATCAGAAAATAATAAGATCGGCACATTATCAAATGCTTCTGAACAGAGGATTTGAGTCTTTGTATTAGGAGGTACATTCATTTCCTAGTGCTGCTGAATTACAAATACTCCAAATGGGTAGCTTTGAAGAACACAAATTCATGGGCTCACAGTTGTGGAGGAGAGGCATTCAAATCAAGGGCTCGGTCCTGTCTGACCTTTCTTGTACATAGTGTTCCTTGGTTCCATGTCTTGTAGACCAGTAGTTCTCAACCTTCCTAATGTCATAACTCTTTAATACAGTTCTTCATGTTGTGGTGACGGCCCCAGACATAAAATTATTTGCATTGCTATTTCATAACTGCAATTTTACTACTATTATGAACTATAATATACATATCTGATATGCAGGATGTAGTTCACTATTACAAATTGAACATAATTTAGGCAGTGATTAATCACAAAAACAATATGCAGTTATATATTGTGAAATATTTTCTTTCTAATTACAAATAAATGAAGTTTTGTCTTGAAGTATGGTATTACATGGGTAATAATCTTCACTTCTGGTACTCATATGTGGGCATACCTGCATGTGGGTAGACTTTCCCAGATGTGGATAGAGGTGTGGTGTCTCAGTTCCTAAGACCACTGGAAATATGCATTTTTCTGATAGTCTTAAGTTCCCCTGTGCAAGGGTCATTTGACCCCCAAAAGGGTCACAACCCACAGGCTGAGAACCACTGCTTCACATAACATCTTTGTTCCTCCTGTGTGTATACCTCTGCATAACTAGAGACGATTAGCTTTAGAATCCACCCTACTGGGTGTAACCTAGTTAAGATAACAAAGCAATTCACTATTTTCAACCAGGATTACACTCACAGAAATAAGACTGAGATTCTCAACCCTATTTCGAGGAACACAAAATTTATGGTCTCAAGCTGGCAGATTTTGGAGGGAGGATGACATCTAAACATACTCTGCTAAAATTTTAGAACTCCAAAGAAAAAGAGGATTATAATCTGTCTCTTAGTCCTTGTTCCCTTTTTGGCTGTAATCTGAAGATGTGTCTGGGCCCCTCAAATATTTTTTTCTTGCCTGGCAGCATGGAAGCCTTGTCAGTAAAGAGCGCTAGAGATGCACTGCAAGATGAAAGGTTTTTTTTTATTCCTGGTCTTGCTATGTCCACTGAGAAGGATCCTCTAGCACAGCATCTTCTCCTGAATCCTCGCCTGGGAGTCAAGCTGGAAGCAGCACTCACTGGCCAGAAGATTCCTTGGAAACCCTCTCCCCATAATAATTTCATTCTGGAGTGTCTCTACTGAGGTATCTCCCCATAGTAACCATTTCTCAGTACCTTGGAGGTAGATTTCCAGCATTTTCCATAAGCTCGGATTTCACATGGCAAGGTACCACACAGGGACTTCTTTGCCATGCTGTAGCTTTGGTTTCACCCTGTCCTACAAGATCTGGATCTCAGTTCTGGTCATAGGGAGGGAGAGAGGAACAGTAGGGAGGACTCTTTCTTGGATACTCTGTTTCACTCTAGGGGTTGTCTACCCCTAGATGTCTACCATTGTCTACCATTGTCTGCTCCTGATGTCTACCATTCCTTGAAATTTGCTTTTCTTCTTAAAATACTTTCTCTAATTATTCCAATCCTGTTAGAGTTAAGGATTCTTCATATTAAACTTTCCCCATATAAGTTATTTGTGGCTTCTGTCTTCTGGCTGGAATCAGGTGTAAATGGTAGAATTTTGCATCAAGCAAACATCAATCATGTGTGTGTGTGTCTGTGTGTCTGTGAATTGGGGTGGGGGGAGATAAAGTTATTTTTTTAATGGCAATGCAGAAAATTCTTCTACATGTCATTTCCAGCAATTATTTGATAAGTCTTATCAAAACAAAAAAATGCAAGAAAGAAAAATAGGGTTCTGAGAAAAAACCTACACATAATACAAGAATCCAATGAAAACCAATTTTATAATAACAGCTGTTGAGTTGACTTAGAAAGCAAATTAAAATAAGAGTTGAGAGGTCTCTGTGAAGGTCTTTATGAAAATGAGTGTTTCATTGGTGATTAAGAATCTGAATGCTTTTAAAGACATGTTTCTTCAGGCTATGAGCGAGAAGAAAGGTAATCAGAAACTGTAGGAAAAACAACAGCAAAATCTGTACCAACACAAAACAAAAATGTTGGCAATAATCACAGCATAAGAAATAATTCTTTTGATGTTAGACACTCTCCTGTGTGCCACACAAGATGACATTCCATTTCCTGAAGCTTCAATCTGCAAGCAGGCTACCTGGTTCTAATCAAGGTGCAGTGTGTTACACGCTGGGCTGCTAGACAGAAGCCAGCAGTTCAAATCCATCAGCTGCTGTGTGGGAAAAGCATGAGACCTAATGCTCCCATAAGATCTGTAGTTTCAGTCCCCCTAGAGGGTCACTATGCGATGGAAGCAACTTGACCACAGAGGGCCTTATCACTCTTCATTATTGTTATTTTTGGGCTTTCCATCTTTAGAATCCAGCTAGAGACAAATCAGAAGGCTTGATTGAATTATACAACAGAATCTGAATGCAACCAACAAATGCCATTGTGACAGTGTGAAAGTAATGCAGTAAGTGACAAAAGCGTGGAGGCAGCAAGGGTGTGAAAGTGGAGAGGAGTCTGGGTGCTTTATGTTCCTCACCATACACAGTAGGGAATTCATCAATACCGGTTAAAGTTCACGACTCAAGGAACAAATGTGCATGTCTGTATAGAAACATGCATGCGGGTTAGTTTGGGTCCAAGATAAACAAAAGGAGCCGTGGTGGCGTGGTGGTTACGAGTTGGGTTGCAAGTCACATGGCTAACATTTCAAAGCCACCAGCAAATCCACAGGAGAAAGGGTGGGCTCTCTGCTCCCATAAACAGTTATCGTCTCAGAAATCCACAGCAGGGTAACAGTGAGTCAGCATTGGCTGAATAGCGGTGAGCAGAGAAAAATCAAACCCTGGCCTTTGTGTGTGTCCACATACAAAATCAGATTTATATCAAGAAAAGGCTTACTCAGTTGTACAAGTAGGCAAGTCCTGCCTGGTTCAAGTCCACTGGTCAAATGTGAAGCTGGAGGCTTCTCCTGACACATGTAGCTAAAGGAGCTGGTGAACAGGAAGCAGGAAGATGACGCAGGAGGGTCATAGGCTGGTGGATGCCGAGCTGAATGAGTCTGAGGTTAGCCGAATGAATTCCAGGTGGGCAGCCCACTGAGGAGTCCTGGGATCAGCAGACGACACAACTGGGAGGATGACCAACAGATGCTGGTTGCAGATCCAGAAGATGGCAAAGAGGCAAGGGAGAGCTCAGTTTGGTCAGGCTCTCATTCTTATACAAAAGACCACACAGTCAAGGAGGTGTCATGGGTCTGCAACCTGCTTGATAGCTTGGGTTTCACCCTGCCTTCACCAGATACAGCCAAATGACATAAAATCAATTCATTTCAGAATGTATGTGCATTTTTACCAATGATGGTGGCAGGCAAAATAATTCAAGACATTTTAATTTTGTTGTACCTCTGTGAGGCTTCGCAGCATGCTCTCAGGAAGAACTAGTCCCTGGAGAAGGACATCATGCTTGGTAAAGTCAGGGGTCAAAGATAAAAAGGAAAACCCTCACTAAGATGGATTGACACAGTGGCTGATATGATGGGCTCAAACACAGCAATGATTGTGAGGAAATGCAGCATCCAGCAGTGTTTGAGTCTGTAGTATGCCAAATCCCTCAGATTCAAAACTTAATAACAATATTTGGTCCTCTAAAACATAACATATTTATATATATCAAATTATAAAAAAACAAAAAAATGAACACAGTCTTTAAAGCATTAAGTCCTGACCAGGAAAATATCTAAATTGTATTAAGTGAAAAGGGTAGATTTCAAACTTCCAAAATTATATTTAGTTCTGATCAAAAGGGTGAAAATGAAGAATGGGATTTCAAATTCTCCTGGGCTCCAGATGTTTTGGAGTTCGGGCTGCTAACTAAAAACAACTGAATTACTGTCCTGTGAGCATCTTGAAACCTTAAGTCAAAAATATCTCCTTGAAGGCTTCTGCATGCTAAACAATAGTCTGCTTAGCTTAACTCATAGAAAGAAATGGCTACCTTGAAGACTATGCTTTTTTGCATATGGTTAAATTCACAACAGCCACTGGAAAAAAAATGAGAGAGGAATCTTTGGGGGTAGGGAGTTTATGTGAATCAATATGGAACAACTCAGAAAAGAAATGTGAGGATGGCGGTACACTTCGAAGATGATAATCAAAGTCTCAGAATTAGACATGCAGCATCTGTTGAGTTGGTGTATGTTTTACTGGAGGCACCCAACAACAACAAAATAACATTTCTCAGAGGAGGTAATTTAGAGCACAATCACATTATTTTTTTAAGATTGGCATGGTAGTTATGTAATCTGTTGTCAATTTGAGGCTTAAGAGTGAAGAGGTAGACCTGTCAATCAGGTCACAGCTTGATGACCTCATTTGGAGGCACTAAAGAGATAAACAACTGGCTAGAAACAGGACACACACTCGCTGCCTGTGAGACGTTCCTGAGGAACGTGGAGCCACATGGAGCTACAATGATGCAGGCAGACCCCTGGGAGCTGGAGGAACCATGTGGAGAACCATGCCAGCACTGAGAGGTTTATACCACCACTGGATCCACAAGACTTTCCACCCACTGGCCTACAATCTTTCTTCCTGCATTCAGTGTCATTGCATGTGTTGTATGTATATGAAAAAGAATGTAGACTGACAATGGAAATAAATGTTAATATCGGATTTATGGATTTGACCTAGACTGGCCTGGGATATTTCCTTACAATTACCCATACAATTACTCTTTGATATAATGTTCTTGCATGGACATCTGAGTGTCTTTATGCATTTGTTTCTTTAGTCTACCCAGACTAACACAATTAGCCCATCCCGGGCATATTTATTTATACCCAGAAAACGTATCAAAAAATATGTGAGAAACTTAATGGATTTTATAGCCGAGGATGGAAAAGGTGTCAAAAGGGAACTAGGGGAGGATGCAGACAGAAAAAACTTGCTATTTTCAATGGTGACATATGTTTTGCAAACACATAATGCATTCAGCTGCTGACCAGAAGGTTGAAGGTTGGAGTCCAGCCAGGAGTGCTATGGGGAAAAGGACTTATCATATCTTGAAAAGAAAATGCTGAAAACAGACATTGATAACCCAACGGACCACAGTTGTTCTGTGACACATTCCGAGGTCACCCTGAGTGAGAATCAGTTCACCGCTCACCTCTTTCAGAAGCACCAGCGACATGGGGTCCCTGGGTGGCACAGAGAGCTGAACCTCCTACCCCTGAACTGAAGAACTGGCCGTGGGAACCCAATAAGAGGAGCTTCAGAAAGCAGGCCTGACATTCAGCTTCTGAAAAGGGCCTGCTCTCGAAACCCCTCCTGCACACGAGGGGCTGCCGTGAGTTTGGAGTTGGCTAGGCAAGAACTGACCCAAACATCAGCACATACATTTTTCATCCCCACAATGAATGCTTACAGAATCCACGCTCTACCCCTAAAAAAAAGTAGGCTGTATAAGCCTTGATAAGGGAGTAACTATAATACATAAATAGTACTTTAATGGGTGACCTAGAGCTTAAGGAAAATACCAAAAATGGACAAACTTTGATGGGGGCAGAGGCTGAAGTTCAGAGCCCAATGAAGAAGGTCGAGTTGCCGTGCATAGAATCCCAACGAAGTTGGCTCAGTTGTCTAAATCAGAGATGGTCCACAGAACGAGATAAGGAGCAACACTTAGAGAGCAGGCAAGGCAGGCTGGAAGAACCCACAGAGAGACAGGGTAACAGGCCACGGGAAGGCAGGGGGTAACCCAGTGAAGCTCAGGCCGCAAGGTTACTCAACGTGTTCTGGATCGGTAGTGAAGCCAACCATCACCAGCCATCCTCCCACCTCCCACAGCAGCAGCTGAAACCCACCCAAAGCCCCTCCCATCTGCCATCAGTGGCCCTCCACGACCCACTCCCAAGAAAGCTCACAGCAAAGGAGGCAGGCTTAGAGGAATTCCATCCCCTCTCACAGGGCAGACACTCAAGGGTAAATGTGGAGCCAGGCAGCAATAAAATGATCATAAAATGGTAAGAACCTTGGCAGATGTGAATCAGCTTGGAACAGAGTGATAGCTGTCATGTGGATCCCTGCAAATAGCCCCGCTTGGCTCTCAGCTAAGGAGAACCTCCCAGTGAAGATGGTCCACAAGACCCTCTGAGAAAGGAGGGGCCTTTTTGAATCCCAAATCATAGATGTCCAACAGCGGCAGGGCAACTTGCAGAGCTAGATTGCTTTCAACCTGCTGGACATCTGTCAGTATCATTTAAATGCATAAAGGACAAGGGACCACCCAACAGGGCAATTGCAAGGAACTCAATCACAAGCCTTGCCATGATGCTGCTTCAGATGCAGTCATAGCTGCTCAGTCACAACAGCTTCCTCCTCCGGTCCCGGGGACCAGCCTAAGACTCATATTTGCAAATAGACCCTGAGTAATTATGTTTTTAATTACAATCTTTCCATGTAGCCGATAGCCTGTGATTCCCTGAGAAACACCTGTTTGTAGTCGGTGAGGCACCAACACTTTTCTTGCACATACTCCCTTCTGCCTCTTGAGTAAGGTGGCCGTATGATTTATCCTCAAATCAGGATGCAGAGGAAAGGGCAATGTTGAACTAAAAGAAATTAACAGGCATCAGTTGATCAATCAACAGGCATTAACCGGAATTATCTGAGCAAACAAACCATATGGTCATTCCACTCAGAAATCTGTAGAATTTCTAGCTTAAGGTCCAAAATAGGGAATTATTATTAAGCTTGCCAGAATCTTCATTATCTGGCTGGCAAACATACAGAGAAGAGATGTGAGTGAAAACCTTGGAAGATAAATATAGCCAAATTCAAATGGCATTCATATCATTATAATGTACACGTTCTCCAGTCCCACAGGTAGGCAAGGTGATTTGCTTTTAAAGTCCTCTGCCTTTCCCATCAGGCTAAGAAAGTTTCCCTTCTCCAAGCACCCAGCAGAAAAAGAGCCTCTCACCGGTGTGTATGATTATGATCATTTTGTGCTGTCCTTCACATTTTTTTTTTGACTAGCTTCAGAACAAACCAAAATGAATATTTTTATCAAATAAAATACAGTGGCAGCTGCTATATTTTGGGTGATTTTCTGGGTCAGGACACTTTCAGTTTGCATGAATCACAGACTTGAGTGAGCAAAATAAAATAGCAAGCAATTCCGTCTGAATTTAGAAAGAATAATCCCCAGGACCTCAATGTGTGGGGGAGTGGGAGGTTTATCTCCGCTTCCTGGCTCTCACAAGTCTTGCAAATTTACTCATCTTCAGCTCTCTCAAGTGCAGTGGCTGTTCCAGCGGGACAAGTTCTCTAAATCTGTTCTGGGTTGGAGTTGAACTGGCCCCTTACCAAGAACCTTGCTACCTAAGGACAAAGGAGCAGCGAGCTTGAGCTAAGGAGACCAGGGTACATCTACTGATGTGTTCCCTCTCAAACAATATCCTCTTCCTTTTTTGATCTAGATTCTAGAATCCATTGCAATGGCTACACAGACCTCTTAGACAATATTCATGTGAATGGGCTATTAAGAAAGCTAACAGGTTGCCATGCAAGTGAGAAACGCTCACAATTAGGTAGTTCATTGGGATGTGCACAAAGTTCTGTCAGCAAGGCTAGAAAATGCCCAAAGGCCAGGCCTTACCATTGTAAGCCTCAACCGGAAAGCATTCAGCTCAAATTCAGTAAACTCGGTTCCCCAGATTGAGTGCCCAGAGACACCCCCACTCCAGTAAGGTTCAGCGTGGAGGCACTCAGCTCCACCCCCATGGGTCAGCAAGCCCAGCCCCCCAGAGGATGTCCAGATGAACCCCACTCCACAAACCAGCTGTACTTGCTCCCTGGGCTGGAAAGTCACGCTCACTTCTGGCTCTGCTGCTGCTCCTTGGCCATCCACTGCTGTTTTCTTGATCTAGGACAGCGGTTCTCAATCTGTGGGTCACGATCTCTTTGGGGGTCGAATGACCCTTTCACAGGGGTCACACAATACATAGCAGTAGCAAAATGACAGTTATGAAGTAGCAATGAAAATGATTGGGGGCGGGGGGGGAGGCAGGTCACCACATGAGGTACTGTATTAAAGGGCCATGGCATTTAGAAGGTTGAGTACCACTGATCTAGTCGTTCACTGGGCAGGGATCTCAGGGTCCAGATGACACGCTCGCCTCCCAGTACTAGCTGGTGGTGATCATATGAACAATGATATATTCCCAGAGCACCCTTCTGCTGAATGGGAATCTAAGAAATGGAGCTTTCATCACATAAAACTTATAAGTGATGTCCCTGGGACACTAGTCCTCTGAGATGCACTTGTGGTTATATGCATTGGTAAATTGTGCTCATTATACTCACCCATTAAATCCTCTGAGAAATATGATCATCAAAATGGGAATGCTTGTGCTGAATACAAAATTTTGTAAACTGATTTTTGCCACTAGATTCTCACTTTGTATCACCTGTTCCGGCAAAAAGGAGCCCTGGTTGGAGAGTGCTTATGCACTGGATCGCCAAGCACAGGGTCAGCAGTTTGAAACCAACAGTCAGTCGTTTTTCTGGAGAAAGATGAGGCATTCCACTCCTGTACAGAGGCTGCCCGGGAACCCCCAGGGACAGTTCCATCCTGCCCGAGAAGGTTTTTGAGTCGGAATTCTGACACAATGATGGGAGTTTTTGTTTTACTCCAGGGAATAATTCATCTCAGAAACCCAAAGGAACAATACTACCCTGTCCTCGAGGTTTCTCTATGAGTCAAAATTAAGTTGATGCACCAGAAAGGTGAGTGTGGGGAGACATTGGTTAGTGTAACACATGAAAAATAATGACTTCTAAAGTATCAGTGGGGAGGGAGGAAGAGAGGGTGGGGGAAAGACAGGGAAAAATGAGGAACTGATACCAAGGGCTCAAGTAGGAAGAAAATGTTTTGAGAATGATGAGGGCAACAAGTGTACAAATGTGCTTCACACAATGGGTGGATGTGTGGATTGTGATAAGAGTTGTACAAGCCCCCTATAAAATGATTTTTTTTTAATCTGACTTCATGAGAGTGGGCCTTACTTTTTCTCATTTTTTTTTATTACCATCACGAAAATACTTTTGGGAGTGTTTTAATGAAAAAAAGAGAGTAAAAAAAAAAAAAGAAAGAAAGAAAAAAGGAGGGTAAAGAAAGCAGACGGGGGGTCTGAGGGACATTTTCCTTGGTGGCAAGGACTCATATACTACCAACTTTGTGGAAATCGGAAATAGGTCTACTGCGAGGAGAATTCACTGAAAACACTCAACAAACATATTGCAGAATGGTAAAGCCCCACTCCAGGACAGGCAGCCCTACCAATGGAGCCTGCTGTCTCTCAACCTCCAATTTTGCCCCCCTAGTCAAGCACCTTTGGGCGAAGAACCGCCTTCATCACTATGGATGGAGGCCCTGCCCGAACCCCATGCCAACATGTGACGCATTCCCTGGTGAGTCTAGGAGACCAGGAGAGCCCATCCCCTGGGCACCCAGCAGGCAGTGGTCCTGTGGAAAGAACTTAAGGCCTAAATGTCCAGGAGAACCCAGCTGACTCTGAAGCTCTGGGTCTGCTTCCAAAGTAGCCTGGAGAAATGAGGATTAGTTCACAGCTCTTCACATCCCTAACCAGCCCTGTCCTCAGCTGTGTGTTCTTCAATGGAGGAGCCCCCAGGGAACAGTGGTTAACTGCAAGGTCAGTAGTTTGAAGCCACCTCCCGCTCTGTGAGGGAGAGATGGGGCTTTCTACTCCCATAAAGAGCTTCAGTCTCAGAAAGTCTCAGCAGGGCCCTTCTCCCCTGTCGTGTGGGATTGCTCTGAGCAGACCTTGACCCAAGGGCAATGAGTATAGCCCAGAATCACCGCAAAGGTTCTGCACGGGCCTGGCCTGGGGGCTACACACATCAACCGTGTTGTCTTTCTTGGGTGTGAGATGTCTCCTTGGGTGGTGGTGGGGAGGGGGGGAGAGACTACAAATCTCCAATCTACAGCTACTCACCTCTACATCAGGGGTACCCTGGGGGTTCTGAAGGACTGGCCCCATACACCTCCGGGAGGAGGAGGCTTAGATGATAAGAAGTCACAGGGTCTGGGGCATATGGAGTTTGTCCAAATCACCCAGATGTGTTCTCATTCCAGCCCTGGAGCTTTTGGGCGCTCTCCTGCCTAAGTATTCATGTGCCCTTCTGCTATATTTGTGCTGGAAGGTTTCCCTCCCACTAGAACACCTGGTGCTAGAGTTTCACACCCTGAGGTGGCCCCAGAAATATTCCCAGGGAGGAGTCTGACGCCCTGCTGCAGGGACCAGCCAGGGCCTGAGTAGTGGTAAGCCCTCATCCACATTCTCTCCCCAACTTCCTTTGCACAGCATTGCCACCAGCGCCACTGCTGGTCATGGTGAACTATTGACTCAGGCCCACCGATGGCCTGGAGGGGGGCACAGTGAGGGGGTGCTGGTCCTGCCAGGGACTGAGACAGTGCAGGCCTGGCACTTCATCTTTGAGTGGGTCCTGCCTTGCTGCAAAGACCAGCTTCCTGGATGAAGTCAGGCTGCCTACAAGAGCGGGGCCAGACTGGCTGTGCCTGGGCCCCCTTTCTCTGCCCCATACCAGAGTTGCTGGCACATTTCTAGTCATGTTGCTATCCACAGGGTGAAAGAGTCCTTGTTGCTGATGTTAGGAGTCATAGGTTGGATTTCCGACTCTGAGCAAGTCCATGTGGGTAGTTGTTCCATAGGGCTCTCCAGGCTGTGGTTGTCATGGGAAAAGATAGACTTTCTCCCAAGACTGCCTACCGGGTGGGCACAAAGCAGAGAAGTTGAGTGCTTCACTGCTATGGCACCAGGACTCCCCATGGTTTTTGGGAGGTGCTGTGCAGAAGGTGCCGATCCATTGTGACCCCGTGTGCAGCAGAAGGAAACACAGCCCTGCACCAGACTCACAGCTATTGTTGTGTTTGACATGACAATAACGCCCACACCAAACTCACTGCCATAGAGTTGACACCGACTCTTGTCCATCCTATAGAAAGGCCAGAGCTGTGTCAGTGGGTTTCCAAGACAGTAATTCTTCATGAGAGTAGAAAACCCATCTTTCTCCCAAGGATCTCTGGGTGCCAGGTGTGCGTGTGTGTGTGTGTGTGTGTGTGTGTGTGTGTGTGTCAA
Source organism: Nesogale talazaci (assembly GCA_004026705.1). Classification (NCBI taxonomy): domain Eukaryota; kingdom Metazoa; phylum Chordata; class Mammalia; order Afrosoricida; family Tenrecidae; genus Nesogale; species Nesogale talazaci. Next base: position 30,487 of record PVJH01018114.1, on the reverse strand, counting down.
ACTGCTGACCTTGCAGTAGCAGCCCAGTGCAAGCACTGCACCCCCAGAGCTCCTGAATGGACAAAAGGGTTCCTAAAACCCAACACAAACTCACTGTCACAAGTTGATGCTGTCTCATTGTGACCCAATAGGACAGACTAGAACTGCCCCCAGGGGTTTCTCGGACTGTAACTCTTAGAGGGAATAGAAAGCCTTGTCTCTCTTCCTTAGAGCGGTTGGGGGTTTCAAACTGCTGGCCTTGTGGTTTCCAAACCAAGGTGTAACCACTACATCATCAGTGCTCCTGTAAAGCAACTCCTATAGGATCAGAGATCAAGCATCAAAAGATCCAAAACAAACAATTATATTGATATGAACAAGGGGGGTTGGAGTAGAAACCAAAGCCCATCTATACAATTGGACATCCCTCCCACACACCACCCCCTACCACCACAGAAGAGTTACAAGGAAGGGACAATTCAACCAGGGTGCAGTAAAGTACCAATGAAACACACATTCCTGTAGTTCCTGAATGCTTCCTCCCCACCCCCTCTACTACCATGACCCAGTTCTACTTTACAAAGTAGACCCAGTTCTGGTCCAGCTAGACCAGAGTACACATATAAGGATTAGAATACAGATAAGAGCTCATGACACATGGAATTCAGGATAGATACATCCTTCAGGAACAGTAGTGGGAGAAATGATATCATAAGAGTAGGAGAATAGTCAGGGAGGGGGAGGGAGAGGGGAGAACCCATCACAAGATTGTATATATAGATGTATTAGTTCAGGTAATCTAGAGAAACAAATCCATAGACACTCATATGTGTATAAGAAAAATATTTATATACAGGAGCAACTGAATACTGAGAAAGCATCCCGGTCCAGTCAAGATCAAGTTCATAAGTCTAATATTAGCCCATATGTCAATACAATCTATAAAGTCTGCTCCAGACTCACAAGACACATGCAACGACACCGAATGCAGGAAGATCACAGGGCAGTGGATGGGAACTCTTGTGGATCCAGTAGTGTAAGTATCTCAGCCCTGGCAGGAGTCTCTACTCCTTCAGATCCGAAACTCTGACTGTCTCAGGGTAGCTTCATGTGGCTTCTCCTCAGAAATGGCTCCAAGGGAGTCGAGAGAGAGAGAGAGAGAGAGAGAGAGAGAGAGAGAGAGAGAGAGAGAGAGACTCCCATCTCCAAAGAGGAACTACTGGAGTTCTCAGAATCCTCAGGAGAAGACCATGCCCACACAGAGGTCTCATTGGCTATATCCCAATTGACAGGCTAGACTCCAGCCCTAAACTCTTAATCCTCAAATTGACACCAGAGTATGTAACTACCATAATAGCCCAGCCACACCCCACACCCCCCAGGGGCATGAATAACAGAAATGAGGGTGAAGGGAGACCACGGACAGAGTAAGACATGAAAGAATAACAATAATATATAATTGGTCAAGGATTCATGAGGGTGGGAGGATGGGAGAGGGAGGGGGCAAAAGAAGAGCTTATCCCAAGGTTTTAAGTAGAAAGAAAATATTTTAGAAATGATGGGGCTGGGCCCTGGTGGCATAAGCGGTTGAATGCAGGACTGCGGCCCACGGACTTGGCAGTTCAAATCCTGCAGCAGCTCTCAGGAGCAGTGCTGGCTAGCTCCCACAACCACCACAGGGCAGTGATGCCAAAAAAACCAAACCAAAACAAAAAATGATGATGTAACATACGCCCAAAGATGATTAATATAATCAATGTATAGAATGTTATAAGAGCTGTAAGAGCCCCAATAAAGTGATTTAAATAAAATTAAATAAATAAAGGAGTTCCCAGGGTCTCCAATTCCTACAAGGTAGCCACAGGAGTGCTTTGAGGATGCTGCCCAAGTGAAGACCTTTTTCTGGGCCTCTCGAGAAAGCGTTTTAACTAACTAACTGTGGTTTTAACAAGGAGCTTCTCCAAACCAAAGGTTATCTGGTCCTCCTAACTCCCCTCTGGCCACACCTCACCCCAAGAGTGTGGTCACTGCATGCTCGCCTCCTTCTCAAACCAGTCTGCTGTCTCCCACCTGCCAACAAGAGCATACTGAGGGGCTCACTCTCCGGTCCACCTGGGGTTTGCACGAATGGTGGGGGACCCCTCATTCCTGTGGCCCAGAGGCCAGCCTTCACCACTGTGAAGGCAAAGAGTGTGTTGAGAAAGAAGGCATTTCTTTCTCAATAAATAGGATTGCCTGGTGGTAGTTCTCTGTCCAGTTGTACTTCTCATGTTGTGGAGCAGGTCGTGCTGCTCTCCTGGACCCTGGGGAAATACACGGTGATGAGAGATGAACTATCTCTGTCTCTCACAGGAAGGAGAGGAGAAGAGGGAGACCTCTGGATGTTCTCGGAAGCTCAGCCCTGCTGGGACCCTGCCAAGTCACATGAGCAGACTGAGGCACGGGGTCGCTGGGGAGTCATGCCAACTCATGTATACAGCAGCAAGAAACCCTGTACCAGCCTCACGATGGACATGTTTGAGCCCCTGGTTGCCTCCACTGTGCCAACTCATCCTGGGAAGGCTCTCCCTCTTTTTCCCTGACCCTCTGCTGTTTTGGTCCCGGGAACCAAGCAGTCCCTTTTCTAGGGACTGGTCTCTCCTGATAACATGGACAAAGTATGTGGGGTGGAGTTTCATCGTTGTTGCTGCTAAGGAACTCTCTGGCTTAACTTCTCTCTTTTTCCGACGAGGGACTGAGTCATCCCTTCTCGCCGAGCTGCCTGTTGACTCACAGCAAGTCCATAGACAACAGAATGAAATGCTGCTTGGTCCCCTCCCTCCTCAGAATACAGGTGGGGTCAAGCTCAGGGCTCCTTTCCAGCCTGGGCCAGGTAGGGAGTGCTCTTCTAGCTTTATTGCAACCCCCAGAATTTTCTCTGGCCGGTTTTTGGAAACAAATCACCAGGTGTTTCGTCTAATCTGTTTTAATCTGGAATCTTGGCTGAAATATTTCTACAGTGGGACTATATCTCTGAAGCGATGAAACTCATAATGACAGCGCTGGAAACTGAGATGGGGAAGGGAGGCGCTGCAGTCAATAGGCATCAAGGAGAAGCTGCCCACTGTGACCAGCTGAGATTTCATGGCACAGGAGCCGGAGAGTGTGTGTGTGTGTGTGTGTGTGTGTACATGCGTGTGTGTGTGTACATGCAACATGCCTCAGCATCGGTCTCTATAGGCAGAGAAAGTTGGGGGGAGGTGCTGGTTGTTATGGATTCAACTGTGTACCCCCCACACCCGCAAATATGTGTTGTATTCTTAACCTTTGGTTATAATACAATTTGGGGATTTGGGGATGGGGGCTATTGGTTATGTTAATGAGGCGATAATAGTGTAGGGTATGCCTTAAATCGATCTCTTTTGAGATCTAAAAGGAGCCAATTAAGTAAGCCAGGCAGCCAGCCAGCAGAGATGGGAGGAGATTGATGCTGCACATCAGCATAATGATCACCAAGAAACCAAGCACCAGAAGCTGAGGCAATGAAGACCTTCTCCCAGAAGCCCCAGAGAGACAAAATCCACAACTGAACTCACTGCCATTGAGCCAATACACAGCAACACTATAGGGAAGGGTAGACATCTGGGCTTCTCCAACAATTCTTCTCAGGAGGAGAAAGCCTCATCCTATTCCTGCAGAGTGCTTGGGTGCTTCACACTGCTGGCCTTGAGGCTAACATCCCAAAGCCAGAGTCTTGAACTGGGACTCATAATACCCTACACTGTGTGTGGGGATGTGGGGGGGGGGGATCTTCTTGTTAATCTTCCACTTGTAGCATTTGTATTACAATTAAGATAACCAAGACCCACCCCCACCCCACCAACTTCAGTTCTTTATAGGCCCGAGGTGACTCCCTCCCAGCAGTTAGCTGCACTTCCAAGCCTGTGCCGAGGAAGTCATGCCAAAGAATGGTCTCAGGCTGAAAACCCCCAGAAGCTCCTGGGCCCATAAGAGGGTGTGAACAAGGCCCCATCAATTCCTGCCTTCACAGGATTTCCATGAGCAGAAGCATTGAAAAATATTTCCCTTTTGAATTTTTCTTCTAGAAATGTCTTTCAACAGCCCTTAAATAGATGTCCAATAATTATATGCGCCAATGTATTACTTCTTTGAAACAAAGGTTCATGGGCCTGAAACAAGGCCGGCTCCCTTAGTGGCCTGGGTTCCAATGTCCCTGGAATCTTCATCCAACGGCAGAGAGGCTCTGAGCGCTGGCTGTGGTCCCTTGCTGTGGGACAAGGTCAGATAGATCAGTTTTCCAGCGGGACAAAGCAGGAAAAGAGAGGGGGGTAAGTAGCCTGCCTGACAATGCTTTGAAGTTCAGATTTGAAAACACAGCGGGGAGTCACACACCCTCTCTGCTCCCACCACACCCCCGTATTACCTGAAAGTCAATGGGAAAAGTGAGCTCAGCAAGGGTGGAGTAAGTCAGATCCTAATGAGAAAAAAATACTCATTCCAGTGCCTCTCCACACGCCCATCTGGATACAGTTACTGTCCACAAGCCCTGGGCAGAAATAGGCTTACTTTGAACAGCAGAACCCTACCAGGGAAATTTTTCCTGGAATTCAGCCATGGAAAAATTCTCCCAACTATTATTTGATACCTTGATCCATGGAGCTCCCCACCTCTCTCTGTATCCCCTACAGGGTCTTTGACTAATATCCTGTTTCAACTAAATGCGGGTTGGTCTTTGCCAATGAATAGAATGTTTCCACAGGCAGGGCTGCTTCTGCCATGTTCTCAAATCTGACAGGTAATTCTACAGGGCAGGTGCCAAGAACGAAAGAAAAATCTCCTGATTTGGGGGCCAAGTTGAGGGCCAGCTCTCCATCAAAGAGATGCAAGTGACTCATGATTTTTTAGGTAACCAGGAGTTTCCGAAAGGAGCCGTGGTGCTACAGTGAGTAAGTGTTTACCTGTAAACTAAAAAAACCAGCCATTGGAACCCACCATCTGGTCTTGGCTCCTGGAGAAAGATGTGGCGGGTGACTTCCAAAAGAGGAGCTGAAACCATGAGCTCCAACAGAAAGTCAATGTTTAGAAAATAATGATGGCAACTTAGGTACAAAAATGCTTGATACAATTCATGTGTGGATTGTGATAAGAACTATGAGGCCCCACTAATGATATTTTAATAATAATTTTAAAAAATTCAGTACAACAACAAAAATAAATAAACCTTTGTTGTGAAAAGAGAGAGAGAGAGAGAGAGAGAGTATGGCCTTGGAAACCCAATGAGTAGCCCCTGTCCTAGAGATAAAGTGACCAGACATCCTGCTTTTTAACAGTTTAACCATGTCCCGCAGTGTTTTAAAATTAAAATAAATATATTACAGTACTATTTTTGCACTCTATGAAAATTTTTGTTGCTCCATAGAGACCAAATTTTTCATCAAGAACCCACCTCCACCCCCCAGTCAATGGTGTCCCGCTTAAACTCTGGTCACTTTACCTATAGACCCACCATAAGTTGGAAGCAGCTAGACTGTTGTTGGTTCTCTTAAGAGGTTTCTAGATTAGGGATAAAAAGGGGTTGTCTTCCCCCAATGCCTGTGTAAATGAAAATCAACTGTCCATGCCATACTAAAGGGTTGGAAAGAAGTCAGACATACTAATTAGACATCTATGGGAAAATCCAGAACTGAGCATGCTCAGATCCACGTCACCCAGGCCCAGGTGGGAGTCCCAGCTGGGTGCACAAAGGAGGCACCAGGCACGTGACATCACACAGGTGTGCCTAAACTCCGCCAATAAGGTTAGCCAGTACCCTCAACCACGCCTCAAGCCAGCCAGTGGGGATGAGAGGGGATAAAAGCAGGTCACAGGCAGGCCAACGCCTCTCTTCTGTTGTCCAGGTGTGCTCTGCAAGCAGAGGGTGGGACATTCTTCGTGTGCAGATGTGCTGGCACCTGCGTGCCCTCTAAGGCCACTTGCTCTTTGGACCTCGGGGGTTTTCCCTGCTCTTGGTTCCAGAAGCATGGTTTCTGCACTCCTGTTCTGTCATTATTTTCTCGCGGTCGTCCGTGCTCTCCTAAGTGGCCATCTTCCATCGCTAGCCCCCGTGGGGTCTCTGTGTGGCCTTGCCCACATTCCAGGGAGAGTGCGGGTTTGCTTATACTGCAATGCCGGAAATGGCCCTTTCCCTCACACAAGTTCCTGGGATTACAAAAGTGCTTCTGCGGCCTGAATTCTTTCAGTGTTAAGAAGCAAGAACCAAGGGAAACCACCCCACAACCCTAATCCTCTCACTGATTTTGTGACTTTTGATGAGGCTTACCTTAATTTGTAGAATTGCAGTTAGATTTTAGATTCTTTAAAATGGCAGCTGGTAAGGGATAGAAAACAGGTCCAGTTCTGGGACAATAGTACTTAGGATAGTCCCTCAGTAAGTGAAACAGTACCCTAGGTCCCAGGACAGTGCCTGATATATGTTATTGGTGGCATACAGCAAATCTCTTACTATGACAAATACTGTTATATGTTTCTACTTCGGGATCTGATATAATTACTCTCAATTTGGTGATGTTGTATAATTGCCTTGAATTTTCTAACAGCTACATCAATGGTTTTCAACCTTCCTAATTGTCATACAGTTCCTCACATTGTGGTGACTCCCCAACCATAAAATTATTCTCATTGCTACTTCATTACTGTCATTTTGCTACAGTTATGAGTTGGGTGACCCCTGTTGAAAGGGTCGTTTGACCCCCAAAGGGGTCATGACCCACAGGTTGAGAACCGGTGCTCCACAGGTTAATGAAGTAGCATTGGTGAGCAGTTTCTCCTGAGTCACAGCCTTAATAGAAGTCTGGAAAGAGCTTCCTAACTCAGGGTGCTATATCCAGCTCATTATTATCATACCTACGGTTCTTGGAATTTGAGCGAGCAGACAGTCACCTGATGTGCCAATTCTGGTGCCAATACAGACTGTCATCTGCTCTGCTAATTGTGGGTGTGTTAGCCCCTAAGCTAAGGTGACCAGACATCTGTTTTTTAGCAATTTGTCCCACGTCCCGCGGCGTTTTAAAATTAAGTAAATATATTTCAATACTATTTTTGCATTCTATGAACATTTTTGTTGCTCCATATAGACCAAAATTTTAATCAAGAACCCCTCCTCCCCCACTCCCGGTCAGTGATGTCCCACTTAAAATCTGGTCACTTTACTCTAAAATCATGTAACTCATCTCTTTGAGATATATAAGTCTAACATATATTTACTCTATACTATGCAACTATATGAGTAAAAACTTACATTAATGCTTTTCTAGCTTTGTGACTCTTAGAGTATGATGGTGGAGAAGAAGACTGGTTAAAGCATCATGGACTGCTAAAAGGACACACAAACGTGACTTGGAAGAAGTGCTGTTAGAACGCTCCTTAGAGGCAAGGCTGACAAGATTTCATCCTACATGCTTTGGAACTATTTTCAGGAGAGACTCATCCTTGGAGTCATGCAAAGTGGAGGGGTCAGGAAAGAGAGGAAGGGCCTCAAGGTGATTGACATAGCAGCTACGACAATGCATTCAGTTATGAGAACATTTGTGAGGGAGGTGCACAGGATCCCTATGGGTCAGAACCACCTTGATGGCACCAATAGTTTTGCTTCTCTAGAAAGCTTAAGACATCAAATTATGGTGACCCCATGTATGGCAGGATAGGACTGGAGCCTGAGTAAGACAACCAAGGACCCTTGTGTCACACTGGGTATATCAGAGAAACAAATGCAAGGAAACTCTATTTTAAAAGAGAGTTTTATGTAAGGGGTAAGGTGCACATCAAAAAAACATTCCAAGCCAGTGCTGCCCAAGTCCACAGATCCAACATTAACCTAAATGTCCGACACCAGTCAACAAAGGCCTCCTCCATCTCACAAAACACACGGGCACAATGATGCCGACTGCAGGCGGAAAGCTGAATCATTTAACATGTCAGCATCTCAGCGCTGTCAGGGGTCTCCACACAACTGCTCCAACACCCAGGGCTGCATCAGAGTAAGTCCATGTGGCTTCTCAGGAATGCCTTGCAGGAAGTGAGCCTTTTGCCAGCTGAAGCAAGCAACTGGCTAAGGCAGCTGCATGCTGGTCCGACCATCAGAGATCAAGAGACCTGAGCATTGGAGAGGTGAAGCTTAGTGGGCCATTTATCTCTCTGCCCTTCCATTGATCACACATGTGTCTATCAGCCACATTAGCGCAATAAAGCATAACTATCCCACCCCTCAAGGATGAGATATGGTGCCCCTAATCTGCATGCTCACACACTTGAACAGGACATGAGAGTTATATATTTGCGTGTGTTCGTTATCCAAGGTGCAACCACTTTTTAAATGTAACTTTACTAATCCACTTCATCAGCAGCCACTCATTTTGGCTCCAGCTGTACACTGGATGAATGTAGCATTCCATTCCACTTCCTGTTTGACCATCCACTCACCTACTCACGGCCATCAAGTCCATTCCAACGGACAGTGACTTCCTGTTTATTAGAAAGCAGTACCTAGCAAACTCCTCAGAGAAGCCCTGAGATTAGGAGCTTCAATTACATGAGAAGAGACAGGTAGCTGTCAATGAATGTGCTGAATGGCAGAGGCATCTTCGCTTCAACAGCCTTTTGTGTGCACACACTCAGGCCCAGTGTGATCTTGATCTTTGTCCAGCACATGCTCACGTACAAGAGCTGCCATCTGTATCATAAAGTTCTCGACTAGTTTCCTTTCACCAAGGGAATCACTTTTCCTTTTGTCCCATCTGGTTGGCATTTATGGGTCCTTGCTTTGGACAAGTGTCCCCTCTTCTGTTGATGTCTGTCCTGTTTATTGGGTAACCCATTCCCGGGTTTTCACTGGTTGATTTTTTAAAGTAGATCAAAAATATCTTTATTCCTCATTTGCTCTTCGAAACGGATTCAACCTCATAGCAACATTGCACTTGAGGTGCTTTGGTGCAATCAAGCCCCAGCATCCCACAAGGTAAGAATTTCATCACTGAACCACCATTAGGCACTTAATACATGGTCATTGAATTCATGAGCAAATAGATAAAGTAAATATGTCACTGCTCCTGGCTTCTATACCTAATGCTAATCAATTGTAATTTCTTTTCACCTTGAAATTGGCTTCAGTATCAGAACTCTATGCAGTGTGATTCCCCAGACAACCACAGTTGAGCTATTGGGACTCATGTGTGAAAAGAACTCTCTTTGCCATATCCAAGTCGAGCTCTAGGAACTTTTCACATTCAGACTTTATAGTCAAGCAAATACTAAATGGTATGCTATTTATCAAGAGAGAAGCTAAATATAAGCATGGATAAATATTTTTGTCTCAAGTATTTAAGAACCTAGATTTGATCACCCTGACTCAGGCAAGAAAGACATTTGATCAGTGAAGAACCCCAGAAGTACGGGCCATTTGGAGTCCTGTGGGCAAACCCACTTTTCTAGGTCTCTGTGGAAACCATCTAAGTTCCCACCTCAACTACTTGACAGAAGACCACCTCAGAGACCTACCACAGGCACCGGACTCCTCTAAAAAGGGCCAGTGCCTGGGCCCTGCTTCATCATCTGCCATGGAGTTGACACAGATGAATCAGGTTAAGATGAATATCGAGACAGTAATGGAAAAGCAGTCACAGACAAGTGACTGAGGTGAACAGGGTAGACATTTAATAGCAATGTTTACAGCCACCCTCCAACTCCTAGCCAAGCTGCCTAGAAATGCATGGGCGCATTAATCCATGACCCCTTCAGAACTCCTGCAGGCTTGGTCACAAAGTGCAAACATCAAAAGAACCCAAGTGAGTGAAGTTGTGTTCTTCACATTTGAAGACAGAGCTGTGACCATTGTGGAAGACTTCAATTCTTCCACATCATTTTTATCGGATTCTCTGCTACCATCTGTTGCCTTCAGCAGCAGATGCTGGCCTGGTATCCACCTGCAGTGTATGCTACATTCACTGCTGCTTTTCTGTATGATGAGAACAAATGAAGTGTGTCATATTCCCAATACATATGCCAAGCATTGAGACACAGATGTGGCCCTCTGGCCCCAAAGTCAGTGTACAGTAGTGTTCGCATACTGTCCATCCTCTATCTAAATTTAAGTCCTGAAAAATCTTTTTTCCCCCCCTTTTTTTCCTTTGGGCATCACTGCCCTCAGGTGGTGGGAATAGGAGGCCCAGCCTTTGCTCTGTGGAGCTGGAATCGAACCTCCATCCCAGTGGGCCACAGTCCCGCGCACAACCACTATGTCACCGGGGCTCAGCCCCCTGAAAAACCTTCTAGAAATTTCTGGACATAGATGCATAGCACCCAAAAACAACAACAACAACAAAGATTCATAGCAACCTAAAGTTTAATAGAAGCAAACATTGCTGGCCCTTCATCATCCTCACAACAACTTGTATGTTTGAGCCCATTGTTGCAACCACTATGTCAATCTGTGTCCCCAAGTCTTTCCCTTTTTCATGGGCCCTCTAACTTAACCAAGCTTTGTGTCTGCTTTCTCTAGGGACTGGTTCTTACTAATAACATGTCCAAAGTCAGCAAGATGAACTCTCACCAGCCCACCTGTCCATAGTATTCTGCCTGCACATCCTCCAGATATAAATGTGAAGCTTTCCATCCCAATCAAGAGTTAGAGTCTTGGAAACCACAGGGGCAGTTCTCCCCCTATCTCAAAGGGTCGCTGTGAGTCAGAATCAACTCAACAGTAGTTGGCTGCAGAACCATAATTCACATGTGCGCGTTCATCTTTGGGTCTTTCTTTTTTGTTGTTTAGCATCTGGAAGCACGTGAGGTGATGGAAAATGTCCTGGCTTGCATCAGGGGCACATTGCGTTCTCAAAGATTTAAAATCACTTCCAATTTTATAGAGGTCTTTTGCGGCATATCTGTCCAATGCCCTACATCATTTGACTTCTTAACCACTAATTCCTTGAGGGGTGATAGTTTGTTAAACTAGAGTAAAATCCTTGCCAACATTGGTATTTTCCCATTTATTTTTGGTGTTGGTCTGGTTGAGAAGATTTAGGGTTGGTGGTGAGTCTCGGGCAGCCTTAAATTGCCCCAGTAATTATCCTGAAACCTTTCACTGCTCTTCGTCATGCAATTACATTCCTCAGGGCTGTAAATTAGAAATGAGTGACTTCAACAAGAACCCAAGGGTCTAAAAATGGGAGACGTTGTCTGAGGATGAGACAGAGGACCTTCCCAGCATGGCTTTCCAGGGCTGAGAGGACACAGCCTCAAACACTGACCTGCCAGGAAGAGGGGAGACTGAATGCAATACTCAATATCATATCAGCTTCTCATAGTACCTTATGTGTTTTGTTTTGTAATATAACATTTGCTCTGAAAACAAAAAAGCATAGGAGACAAAAATGATAAAGCACTCACCCTATTTCAGATCACCATAACCAAAGAAAGCAGTTTCTTAGCACCACAAAATTATCCTGTCTGGCAGAAAGAGCTTACTGTCCACTAAGGAATTTGCTTCCCAACTTTGTGTAGAGTTGTTCTTGATAAGCAGGGACAATCATAAATGCAGAAAATTGTCTGTTAATGTACTTTGCATTCACAAAGTCCCTCCTGTTCTGAAAATGATGGTGGTGGCGATGGCATAAAATCTTCTTAATATGATTGAACTATTAAATGGTATGATATGTGAAGTACATGTCAATAAAACTATGTTTTAAAAATCCTCCTTGTTGGGCTGAACCCCAGTGGCGTAGTGGTTGTGTGTGGGACTGTGGCCCACTGGGATGGAAGTTCAATTCCAACAGCGGCTCCACAGGAGCAAAGGCTGGGCCTTCCACTCCCACCACCAGAGGGCAGTGATACTCCCCCCAAAAAATTCTCCTTGTTATGGATAGATTTGTACACCTCTCCTCAAAAAATGAAATCCTAAGTCATGCACTTTTAAATATGACCCTGGTTGAAAATAAGAGTTGTCTTTTATTATATTTATGAAGACATGCTAGGAAGGGTAGCTCCTAAACCTTCTGTATCTTTATATGCATGCTATACTTTTTTCCCAATCACACTCTCCTCCTCAAGGTAATTTCACAAGCCTGCTATGCTAATTAGAATTATGCTATGATTACCCTATAATTCTTATAGATCCCTGGGTAATTTTGATGTGTACACAGGACTCACCTGGGATCTAGTTAAAATGCAGATTCTGATTAAGTAATATCTGGGGTGGAAAAGCGAATTCTCAGCAGGGGGTTGGATGAACCTGTGCAAAGCCCTGCTTGCAGACCACCATCTGTCTTTTGTTACAGCAACCCCAGGAAGCTAAGACACTGTTCTTGCAGAGGAGAGCGTGCATGGCCATTTCCCATGTGTGTGAGTGGATTGGGTGTGGTTAGAAGCTGGAGTACCTTCTCTACTTACTTGATCTTCCCTAAGTCACTGGCTGGGCACCACTGAGAGGAAAATGTCAGAAGCCATGTGGTAAAGAAAGCAGAGCAGCCGTGTCTCAGTCAACCAAGGGTGCTTGCACTGAACTGCCCTGTGAGGAGAAAATATGCATTTTGCATTACATCACTGGGGTTTGTTATGACAGCAGCCACAGCCCCTAAGTAATCCATTCTTCTCAGTCAGAAGAGCGTGAGCTCAATCTTTACTTTCTTGGGGAACAGCAGACACTCTATTTCCCCAGGCAGCGAGGAAGTTCAAAACAAGCCCAGCATTCATGATTCTCTTCCACAACCCCTTTTAAGGAAACTTGTCTGTTTCCAGTAGGGTATTCTCTCTGACCCCTCAAAATGAGAAGTGAGACATCATTCATTGGCATTTGCATAGGCTCCATCTGCAAAATGGCCAATGTGCCAGACACCTTTGCTTTTCTCCTTAGCACACATCTTGTGACCTTGTGACGGTAATTTTATGTCATTCCCATGCTGTCCATTATAGAGATACTCAGTTTCTCCAAGCAAAAGGAATAGTGTCTGGTGCTCTTTGAGGAGCCTAGATGTGTTGTTTCAAGCACCACCTGCCACCTGGTTAAAAAACACAATTGCAACTTGGGTCACTTTGGACTCCTCATCATCCCCTCTCCCACCTTTCAACAAAGGCCTAGATTGATTTTTAAACTTGGTTTGAAGCTCATCATTGTGTGCCCTATTTGCAGAAACTTCATCACCATGTCACACTGTAAAGATGCATGGACATATTCATGAAAGGGAAGACCTTCCTTACAGCAGAAGCTCTAAGCCGCCTAGAAGCTCAAACAGCTGGGCAGTGTAATGGTCCCATAAATAGAGTGCTCTACTCACACTTCTTCCCAATTCTGCATTCAACGACCTCACATTGCAAGTTTGAGATTGGCCGCAGTGACTGTATTCATATTATGGAAATTGGCACACATGACCAATGAGGACCTTGTTTTGTTTTGTTCCAAATAACTGTGAGATCTTTAGCAGCACACCACGAGGTGAGAGAGGAGACACTAGAACTGCCCAGCAAATAGGCATCAGTGGGATGAGCCCTTCCAGGTTGCCTCTTTCCTTCTCCAAAAGGACCCACAGCTGTGGGAACAGAGCAGTGGCCCTGCCCTATCTGACCCATGCAATGGCAGTTGTCATGGCTTCTGTTACTAGAGTTTCGTGAGAAAGGACACCAAGAGGCAGTGACCTTCTCTGGCAAATCATACAGATGCACGGGGTGCCACATGTATCATTTTGGTTGTCCCCAAATGAGTTCTGCCTCAGTCACCATGCTCTTCTCTTCAACTGAATAGCTCGGACAGCTCTTTGGCCCTAAGTGGAAGAACGAAGACTACCCTCATTGACAGGCCCACCAGGGCCGAGGCAGGCAGTGCACGTAGGTAAATGCAGGTGGTTCTTCTTCCTCTGGCACCGTTGTAGGCATGATAGCAGCCATTTTTCAAATGAGGAAACTGAAACTACAGAAGTCAGGAGGGTCACTAGCCCAACTCCTGTGGAAGCAGATGTCCAATTTGCATCAGACTGCATTGCAAACAAAGTGTGTTTTACCTGTCTGTGAAACTATGATCAAAGAGCCAACCATCCCTGCCTCATGGAAAATTAAGATCAAACCTGTTTTATATATATATATATATATATAACAACTTTATGGAGATCTAATTCACACAGTGTAACTCACCCTTGGTGAATAATTCGGTGGTTTTCAGGACATTCACATAGCTGGATTATCCTCACTTTCAACCGAGTCCCAGCCTCATCAGCAGTCACTCCTATTTCCCCACACGCTTCAGCCCCAAGCCTAGGCAACCACAGCTGTAACTTTCTGTCTCTGTGAATTGCCTTCTCTTGGACATGGCAGATATAAGTGGAATCACGGGTGGCCTTTTGTGTCTGGCTTCTTTCACTTAGCATAATATTGACAAATCTCTTCTAAAGTTCATGGCATTCTACAGATGCAATCCACTAAGTCTAAAGACAAACATAGAAGTGTTTACTTAAATACCAGTAAGCAACAGAAGGCAAGGATTGTGAAGCATTGATGTCAATGTGTGTTTTTCTCTCAATCCTGCAACTTTTATGGAGTATCTACTTTTTGTTAGACACTAAGCAAAATTCCAACCCTCATGAAGATTATACAAGGGTCTTTAAAAAGTACATGTAAAAATGAATGTTTTAAAATAATGGATTTCTTCTACACATTTTTGCTGCTCCCTCATCTTATAGTGAGAACTAACAGCCAAAATACCAACAACTGTGGTAGTCACATAATCTGTTGGCAATTTGAGACTTAAAAGTAAAGGGGTGGAGTTTAGCCTGTCAATCAGCTCACAGCTTGCTGACTTCATTTGGAGGTGCTAAAGAGATAAATAGCCCATTAGAAGTAACACATGGAGTAACACATGGTTACTCTCTGTGAGGCATTCCTGTGGAGAAGATACATGGAGCCACACTGGAGCCCTGGAGCTGAAAGAGCCTTGTGGAAACCCCTGCCAGTGCTGAGATGCTTCCATGGCCATGGGATACACAAGACTGTCCAACCACTGGTCTGTGACCTTCCTGCATTCAGCATCTTTGCATGTGTTTTTTTTAGTCTGGAAAGGAATTTATAGATTGCTATCAGACATATGAGCTAATATCAAACTTCGGGGTTTGCTCTGGACTGGGCTGGGATGTTATCTCAATATTCAGTTGCTCGTGTAGATAAAGCTCTTTCTTATACACATGAGTGTCTATGAATTTGTCTTTTTAGTCTATCCAGACTAACACAAACCCATGACAAATAAGTGACATTTTCAAATAAGTTCTGACTCTTAGCGAGCTTAGGTACAACAGAATCCAACACCATCCAGCCCTGTGTCACCCTCACAGCTGTTGGTATACTTGAAGCAACAAGGACAGCCACTGTGTTCAACCTATCTCACCAAGGATCTTCCTCTTGCTCACTGACCTATCTGACCCAGCACGCTGTCTTTTTCCAGGGACCAGTCCCTCCTGAGAACATGTCCAAAATATGTGTGGTACTTTGGCATGTGGCCAAAAGACCCAGGACTCTAGACCAGGGCCTTCAAACTCTTTTTCTCTACATCTCCTTGCTTCTAAGGAGCATTCTGGCTGTGCTTCTTCCAAGACACATTTGCCATCCACCGTACATTCAGTGTTCTTCACCAGGACAATAATTCAAATGTGCCAATTCTCGTTCGGTCTTCCTCATTCCAGTGACACAGTACGTTAAAATAGCGTATTAATGCCATCAAGTTCCTTCCCACTCCAGCCGACTCCCTGTGTGTCAGAGTGGAAGGGTGTTCCAGCGGGTTTCAGGGGCTGCTCTTCCAGGGAGTGATGGAGCACTAAGTCTTTCTTCTGAAACAGCTCAGGTGAGTACAAACCTCCACCCTGTGGGTGAGCAGAGTGTAGGAACTATTGGCATCTCCAGAGACTCCTCTGTGGTATACACATTTTTTTTAATGGAAAAGGCAAACTCACTGGCATGAAGTCAATTCTGACACACAGCAATGCTGCAGGGCAGGGGAGAAGAGTCCCTGTGGGTTTCCAAGACTCTTCACAGGAAGAGAAAGAATCGTTTTCTCCCATAAAGCAACTGGCGGTTTGGAACTTCTAAACTCACAGTTAGCAGCCCCGCACATAACCCACTATGCTACAGGGTTCCGACATCATATTTTATATTATGAGAGAAAATTTACAGCAGATTTTGGGGCCCTAAGTGCTGAGGAAAGCCTACATATCCCACCTCGTTCTTTCTCTCTCCTTCAACCAATCCCCCTATCTTTGTATCTCTGTCTACCATCTCTCACTATGTGCCTGGTTGTGGCCAGTGTCCTCGCTGTCTAATGTTAAAGTTTTCAGATTTGGGGTCTCAGAAGAACTCTTCAGACCCCATGCCACCACCCGCCTCTACAGCCCAGCAGGCCTAATCTCTCTGGGTCACTCTGTGACACATGGCCCTCCCTGCAGAGCAGGGCGTTTCCTCTCTGCAGTCCTGAGCTGGGAAAACTTGCTCCTCCTCCTTTCTTCCTAAGTCTTCGCCTGCAGTGAGCAGGTCATCACCCCCGGCCCAGGGGGGCAATGCCCAGCTCTATCCTGCCTCCACAGCCACAGCCACGGCCACACAAAGAAACACTTTCAGAATGTCTTGCCAAATGTTTCAAGACTTATATTTGGATTGGTCTGAAGGCATTCAAGGAGGAGGAAAAGGGCCATGGAATCTCCCAGGAGGGAAAACGACAGCCACGTTCTCCAGTTACTTTAAGGGACTGGAGGGAAAATTAGATGGAAATAGAGAAGAAGCCCAAGCCACCATCCAAGAGCTCTGGCATGAATTACAGGGCCTGCAGCTGAGTGTATTTTCCTTTAGCTTCCATGTTACACTATTTCACGAACAAGTTATTGTCTCCTTTCGCTTTGCTCTTCCCGCTATTTCTAAAGCATTTATCACCCTCACCACCCCTGTTTTAAACCCAGCATTTTTTATAGAAACACTTCAACTTTGCCTCACATGTCACCTCACCAGATCAAACTGCAATGAGTATTATTCAGTCACCAATGTTTGTGGCTGTGAGTGTGGGTGGTGCCCACAGAACTCCCAGTTTGATTCCCCAGAGCTGTGTATAGAATTCATCACGGTTGGGGTTGGAGTTTTTTTTCTTTCAAAAAGCATCATGAAGGGAAAAATGAAAAGCACAGACTAGACAAGGTAACCTGCCTTCTGTGGAAAGAAGACGACTCAGATTCATCAGTTGATTCTGACTCGCAGTCCTCCCCTAGGCAGAGCAGAACTGCCAGCTGCGGGTTTCTGAGACTGAACATCTTTGGGCACTAGAAGACAGTCTCATCTTCCTCTGGGACTAGCTGGTGGCTTCAAACTGCTGGCCTTGTGATGATTAGGCCAATGTATAACCTACTACATTGCCAAGACTCTGATGGCCTCTGTGGTAGGCAGCCTTTACGTGCCTCCCAATGGACTTTGACACCCAGCACTCAGTCTCCGTCACCTGACTATCGACTGCAGCTAATGACCCCCTTCTAATGGACAACATATAGGCAGAGGCCGGGGGTGTCACTTCTGAGATGAGAGTTACCACAGCAGGAACGAGGCTGCTGTCCTGACTTAGCAAGGCCAGCTGGCAAGGTTGGCCTTGGCTGACATCTGGGCACTTGGGATTCGGGGAAGGTTCTCACCGACCCCAGTACTAATACGAAGGGGATCACTGTGTCCAAATTGTTTACATCAAGACAATTGGTTTACACTTCACACAGTCCATTTCCTTCTAGGAATATCGAATTCAGAGGGTGGCTATATGACCAGCACACAATGAAAAACCCAAGCAATGAGTCCATAATAAGCTTTCCTGGTCGACCTTGTGGCACAGTGCTTATGCACCAAGCTGCTAATTTTGAGGTCAGCATTTCAAAACCACCAGCCACTCCATGGGAAAACCATGAGGCTTTCTACGTCCCTAAATAATTGCAGATTTGGAAACCCACAGAAGCAGTTCTATCATGAGTCAGAATTACTCAATGACAGTGAGTTGGGGTTTGTGGTTGTTTTGGTTGGTTGGTTGTGGGGTGCTGTTTTTGTAGACCTTGTGTTGCAGTACCTCATTGCTGGGATATTAAATGTGTACTGAATGTCTCCTCAGAGAAAGGACTATGATTTCATATCATGTACCTTACCCTTTGCTGATTTTGTTTCATATCCTTTCACTGTAATAAACCACAACCCTGACCATGGATACATGCCCAAGCCTGTAAATGTTCTTAGCAGAAGATTAAACCTGGGCAGGGTCTTGGAGACATCAACCCATCCTCAAAGCAAAACCCAAACTCACTGCCATTAAGTCAGTTCCAATTTATAGTAACTTGTTCCATAGACAGATTAGAACTGCCTTGAGGGTTTCTGTGCTAGCCTGGGTGGACTAGAGGAACATGCTCATAGACACGCTTCTGTGTTTAAAAAAGAGCTTTATATATAAGAGCAATTGAATGTTGGGAAAACATTCTAGCCCTGTTCAGATCGAGTCCATAAATCTTATATTAGCCCATATGCCCAATACCAATTTATAAATTCCTCTTCAAACTCACAAAACACATGCAATGATGCCAAATGCAGGAAGCTCACAGGGCAGTGGGTGGAAAGCCTATGGATCCAGGGGTGGTAGAAACATCTCAGTGGTGGTGTGGCTCTCCCTCTGGCTGCTTCACCTCAGGCTCTGGCTGCATCTGTGTAGCTCCATCAGGCTCATCGTCATCATCGACAATGTCTCCTAGGGAGTGAGCATGTGTCCTGCCTCCAGGGACCTATTTATCTCCTTAGTGTCTCCAAATGAGATCATCAAGCTGCAACCCGATTGACAGCCTAAACTTCACCCCTGCATTCCTAAGTCTCAAATTGACAACGGATTACGTTACTACCACAGTTTCCAAGATTATAACTCTTTATGGGAGTTAGAAAGCCTCGTCTTTCTCCCATGGAACAGCTGGCGGTTTCCAACTGCTGACCTCAATGTTCGCAGCTCAGTGCAGAACCACTGTGCCGCAAGGGCTACCAGAACCTGCGGCTAGCAGCCCAACAGGTAACCGCTGTGCCTCCAGAGCTCTTTAGGAGACAAGAAGTTGTAACTTTCTTCTATCTGTCTGTCTGTCTAACTCTTACACACACACCTCCCTCTAGGAAAAGCATACTATCTGCATGGCAGTTGTCCTCTAGAGAGACCCACTGGACAAAGAGCTCATCTCTATATCATTTATAATGATATAATTTATAATTATATAATTTTTAGTTTTAGCTAATTATAAATGAGGGGGAGTACAGATCAGGGACCCAAGGTCCATCTGCAGAGGAAGTGACAACCCTTTACAGAAGGGTCATGGAGAGGAGATGAGCCAGTCAAGACACAGTGTAGCAATGATGAAATATGTAGCTTTCCTCTAGTTCTAAAATGCATCCTGCCTCCCACTATCATGATCTGAATTCTTCCTTACAGATCCGGCTAGACCAGAGGATGTACACTGGTACAGAGAGGAATTCAAAACATGGGGAATCCAGGACAGATGATCCCTTTAGGACCAGTGGGGAAAATGGTGACACCAGGAGGATGGAGGGAAGGTGGAGTAGAAAGGGGGAACCGATTATAAGGATCTACATATAACCTCCTCCCTGGGGTACAGACAACAGGGAAGTGGGCAAAGGACATTGGACGGCATTTGATATGATAAAAATAATAATAATTTATAGGTTATCAAGGGTCCATGAGGGAGGGACATAGGGAGGGGGTGAAAAAAGGAGAAGCCAATATCAGGGGCTTAAGTAGAAGGAAAATGTTTTGAGAATGATGATGGCATCAATGGTACAGATGTGCTTTGCATACAATGGATGTATGCATGGATTGTGCTAAGAGTTGTATGTGCCTCCAATAAAATGATTTTTTTAAGTAGGTAAAAGCATTAAAACAATTTTGCATTTTCAGCTAAAAAAAAGAGTTGAACAATGAATAGAGAAGAACAAAGAAGAATTGATGCATTTGAATCATGGTGCTGGTGAAGAATATGGAAATCCCTGTGCACTAACAAGTCTATCTTAGAAGAAGTGACTAGCCAGAGTACTCCTTGAATGCAAGGAAGATGAGATTTCATCTCACTAACTTTGTACATGGTATCAGGAGGGACCTGTCCCTAGAAAAGGGCATCACGCATGAAAAAGTGTCAGTGAAAGAGGAAGATCCTTGCCGAGATAAACTGACACAGGGTGACCGAGGACTGGGTAGGGTTTCGTTCCTCTGTGCTTGGGCTCACTGTAAATCAGAACCAACAGGCTGAGCCCCGGTGGCGTAAGCGGTTGAGTGCAGGACTGCGGCCCGCAGGCTTGGCAGTTCAAATCCAGCAGCAGCTCTCCAGGATCAAGGCTGGGTAGCTCCCACGACCACCAGAGGGCAGTGATGCCCCCCCCAAAAAAAAGAAAGAAAGAAAGAAAGAAATCAGACCCAACTTGGCATCACCTAACAACAACAACCCCTTCAAGGTTAGAAGAAGTTAGAAAATAAAAATTACACATTTATTTTTTATGCCAGTAGCAATCACAGGGAACATGCTGAGTGTGGCAGTTAGATTTTATGTCAACATGATTCTGTATGAACCTGTAGGGGTAGAGTCCAACCTGTCAATCAGGTGACATCCTGGTGACGCCTTGGTGAGGGTGTGGCTTTTCTATAAGAGAGAAACTGAGAATGTCCCCCTCTTTGCCCTTCACCTTCCTCCTCACTGGGACTCTGTGTCTACCTTCAGGGCAGCCCCATTTGGGGCACCAATTCTGGGAGTTGACCATATTCCCACCTACCTCAGATACACATGACTCTGCAGCCACCGGCCTATCACCTTCCTGCTTCCTGTTTCACCTTTCTGCATCATCAGCCTTATGAGTCTGAAGAAGGCCTCAGCTTGCATAGGACTGATGGACTTAAGTTGGACTGAACTGGAATGACTTCTTGATATAAGATTGTTTCCTGATATAAAGCTCTTTCTTACACATTTATGAGTGCCAGGTTTCATTTCTCTAGACAATCCAAACTAACACACTGTGTAATTGCTGCTAAATTCATCAATTGTATCGCTAAAATTTGTGTCATTTACAATCATTCTGCAACATCATTTATAGCTCAAAATCCAGTGCTTTGGAGTTGATTGCAACTCATAATCACCCTACATACGATTTCAGAGGCTAGAAATCTTTCTGGAAGCCAATAGCCTCATCTTTATCCCTTGAAGCAGCTAGTGGATTTGAACTGCCAACGATGCAGTTAGCAGTGCAGTCAGTGCTTACCAGATAGCACCCCCAGGGCTCCTCACTTGCCCAGCATATGGAAATACCTTCATTGATCTTGACAAGTTCCCCATTTGGGGCTATGAAAGTCATTTCCAAATGTCCACCACTCTTCAAAGCAATGCTGCGAAGAACAGCTTTACAGCTAAATCTCAGCCGAAGACCATAATGATTTCCTTAGGATGCAAGTTGGAAATGGAATGGTTTGAGGAAAGGATATGTATATTTTATGAGCACATGATGCTTTTTGCCAAATTGTTTTTCAAAAAAACTATACCAATTCAAGCATCATCTAACAAGAGCTGACAGCATATTTTTGGTGGACCGATTAGCCCAAACAAAAGGACCCCTGGTGGCATAATTGGTTACCCACTGAGCCACTAACCACAAGGTCAGCGATATAAAACCAAGATGATCTTTGGGAGTAAAACTGTGCTTTCTACATTCAACTTGAAAACCCCTGTGAGCAGTTCTCCCCTCTCCTACTGGGTCACTATGAGTCACATTGACTTGATGATGGTGAGACTTAGACCTTAGCCCAAACTGGAAAAGTGGAGTTTTTTTTCCGCCTTCATTTCCACAACATGTTACACATGCATGTTCTCATACTTGAGTGGACACCCTACCAGAGAGATGATTGGCGATTGGTTTTCTGGTCAAGTTCTCACATGTAGCCCAAGTACAAGCAATGACAGTCCCAGGAGCTAATTAAGCAGCCAAGTAAGCAAGACAGGTAAGGGGGACAGAAAGGCACGCTTTGCCCAACTCAGCTGCCATTTCTGAGCTAAGTACAAACGTGGGCTGTGTTGGCTATGAAAGCCCATTTCTTGTGTGTTTAACATTTACAGCTCATCCATAACCAGTAAAAGGATGTTTTCTTTGCCAAAAACACCCTGCTAAAAGCGGATGAGACATACATAAGGTTCAGAAAACGAAAAGAAAAGAAAGGGAAATGTGTCTCACGCCAGGTAGGGTGATTATTGTAACCGGCAAGTAGAGAAATTCTGTTTGCAGAACCAGACCTCTCATGACCGAGAACCAGAAAGGAGAATGCTCCATCGAGAGCTCATCTTCCACATCAGACTGAGTCCCCTACCTCTTCCAGGGCTCATCGCTGGAAAAACTGCCCTGATATGTAGCTCTCGGGAGAAGAGTGTGGCCTCAGATGGGAAGCAAGGTCAGAACTGATGGGTTCTATCATTTTCTCCATCACCACATTCTCTGTACAGACACACCTCGGAGATATTGCTGGTTTGGGTCCAGGCCACTTTAATAAGGTAAGTCACACTAATTTGGGGGATTCCCCCTTGGCTTAGGCTAGGTTCTCTAGATAAGACAAGGCAATGTGGCAGTTTACATCATTTCATGTCAACTTGATAAATAAGAATGAAGGGGTGGAATCTAGCCTGTCAATCACCCCACAGTCTGCTGACTCCCTCCTTGTGGGCGTGACCTTCTCATGAGGATCCTGGGAGTTTCCTTTCTTCCTCCCTGGAGGCGAACACACCCTCTCTCTTCTTCACCTTCCTATGGAAAAGCTACATGGAGACTCGTGCCAGCTTGAGATGCTGCCACCACCACTGGATCCACAAGACTTTTCACCCACCAGTCTGTGATCTTCCTATATTGGGCATCATTGTGAGTGGCTGTGCGAGTCTGAAAAGGCATCCTTAGATGGGTAGCAGACTTGTGGGCCACCATCAGACGTAGGGACTTGATATGAAGTGGCCTGGGATGTTTCCCAATATGCAATTGCTCTCTGATATCAAGGTGTCTCTTGCACACGAGTGTCTCTGGATCTGTTTCTCTGGTCAACCTACCCTAACACAGTCAGTGATGTGCATTCCTGTACATGGGATCACTGTGAGTCAGACTGGATTTGATGATACCTCATAAGAATGAGAGGGTGCGGAGAGGGTCGATCACACCTTGGGGAGAAGAAAAAGGTTGCCAAGGGTGGCCAGAGCCAAGGAACCAAGGCCACAAAGGGACACACAGTGCATAGACTGGGCTGCGTAAAAGCAAAGCAAACCTACTGTCTGGGAGCACACTTCAACCAGAATAGCCCTAGAAGGCAGAGTGATCTGCTCCACTGGGTTTCCTAGATGGTATGTCTTTACCAAGGCAAACTGGCTCATCCTTCTCCCAGATATCAGCTGGTGTGTTTGAACTAACAACCTTCTGGTTAGCAGTTGAGTGCTTAACCACAGGGTTACTAGGGCTTCTTCATGGACAGTTACCACTAGGATGTGCCTTTTGAAGCTTGCTTGTTGCTATTATGCTGACCAGATTCAAACAAACTTCCGTCAAAGAACAAAAAATGATATCATTGTGTGCCTACCTTCCTGATGTGATCACTGAAAACAAACGTGTGCATAAGCAAATGTGATGAAGAAAGCTGATGGGGCCCGACTATCAAAATACATAGCATCTGGGGTCTTGAAGGTAAACAAGCAGCCATCTAGCTGAGAAGCAACAAAGCCCACATGGAAAAAACATACCAGCCTGTATGACCATGAGGTGTTGAAGGAATCAGGCATCAAAGAATTAAAAATTGTATCATTGTTAAAGAAGGGGAGTATAGGTTGGGGACCCAAAGCCCTTGTGTATGGGATATCCTCTTATTGAAGGGTTGCAGGGAGGAATCGAGCCATGGAGTCGAGCCAGTCAGGATGCAGTGTAGCAATGATGAAACATACAACTTTCCTCTAGTTCTTTTTTTTTTTTTTGGGGGGGGGGCGCATCACTGCTCTCCGGTGGTGGGAGTAGGAGGCCCAGCCTCACTCACAGCTGGAATTGAATCTCCGTCCCAGTGGGCCGCAGTCCCGCGCACAACCACTCCGCCACCGGGGCTCAGCCCTTCCTCTAGTTCTTAAATGCTTCCTTCCCTCCACTATCGTGATCCCAATTCTACCTTGCAAAGTTGGCTAGACCAGAGGATGCACACTGGTACAGATAGGAACTGGAAACATAGGGTATGCAGAACAGATGATCCCTTCAGCACCAGTGGTGAGAGTGGCAATATTGGGAGGGTGGATACTGGAGGGTGATACTGGAGGGAAGGTGGAGTAGAAAGAGGGAACCGATTATAAAGTTCTACATATAACTACCTTCCTGGGGTACAGACAATAAGGAAGTGGATGGAGATATCGGACGGTGTACGAGATGACAAAATAATAATAATTTATAAATTATCAAGGGTTCATGAGGGAGGGAAAGTAAAGAGGGAGGGGAGAAACTAAGGAGATGGTACCAAGGGCTTAAGTAGGAAGCAGATTTTTTTAAGAGTGATAAGGGCAACAAGTGTGCAAATGTGCTTGACATACCATGGATGGATGGATGGATGGATTGTGCTAAGAGTTGTATGAGCCTCCAATAAAATGATATAAAAAAAATGAACTTCTGAGTACAGACAGACTAGGAAGAAAGACCTCGTGACCTATCTCCAAAAATAAAAAAGCTGTCAAGGACAGTCCTGTGGATCACAGCATCCTGATCAACTATCGATGGCAGTGGTGGCTTGGGACCGACATGTTTCCTTCCGCTGTACGTGGACCGAATAACGGCAAGGGGCAGACCTTTGCATCCTACATCATGTATTCTGAAAGGCTTGGATGTTTCTAGCCCCAAATATTTGTTACTTTTCAGCAGACTAAAAAGGAAACAAGATACACAGCAGCATGCACAGCCTCCCGCCTTCATAAGAGGCTATTACTGTATGAGGAGAGTTAAATAAAAGGGGATCTTGAAAGATGCCAAAATACTACCAGGGATTCTGGATTTTACAGGAATTTTACTTCCTTCTTGCTTTGCTTACTGTCCTTCATGTTCTGTGTTAACCTTGTACATTGAACAAAAAGAATTTTTTTGTTCTTTTTCCCAAGAGATGAGGACAGTTCCACTCAAGCTGAAGAAGAAAGGTCTATGGCTGTTGTGGCAGTCATGTACTCATGTCAATTTCAGGATTGGGGGTGGAGGGGTGGAATCTAGCCTGTCAATCTGGAAATAGCCAATGACACCTCTGTGTAGGCATGACTTCCTCCTGAGAATTCTAGGAAATCTCACAGTATTTTCCCTTGGAAGTGAGAGACTCACTGAGTCCCTGGGAGATGCAGATGGTAGCATGCTGATAGACCCTGAGTCCTGGTGGAGCTGGAGGAGAAGCCACATGGGCTTACTCTGATGGAACCAGGCCTCTGGGGCCAGAAAAGCCGTAGGGAGGTCCCTGCCAGCACTAAGATGCTTCTACTGCCACTGGATACGCAAGACTCTGCACCCACTGACCTGTGATTGTCCTGGCATCATTGTATGTGCTTCATGAGTCTGAAGAGGGCTGATGGATTGGTATTGGACATATTGGCTAATATCGAACTTGTGGACTTAGACTGGACTGGGCTGAGATGCTTTCTCAATGTTCCATTCCTCTTATATATAAACCTCTCCCTTATATACATATGCATGTTTATGAATATGTTTCTCGAGTCTGCCTGGACTAACACAGCTGTCTACTTACTCTTTTCGCCTCCGGGGGCAACAACCCCAAATGGGCAATGACAAACTGAAGTTCGTCCTTGGTACACTTGATAGTTGTCCACCATTGATTCGAGCTCTACATTCATCCCAAAAGGATCCCGTCAAGGTGAGCTAGTACAAGTGTGTTCTCACTGCTGTCACTCTGGCAAAGTTCGGTCGAACATGGCACGGCCTCCAACTATGCATGACCTGGGGTGCAGTGGGGTGCAGTGGGGTGCAGTGGGGCCAGGGTAGGGGAGTGTTCTCTGGCTTGCATTCTCTCTCTCCCAATCCCACTCCACTTCTTCACTCCCTGCACAGCTCCCACAGTCTTTCACTCCTAACCCCTGGAAAACAAGTTCATTCTGTTCCCCCCACTTTATTTTCTAGAGTGGGTTTAATTCTGTCCTTAATGGCCAATCTCTTGCTCAGAGAGGCATACATGCCTTTGCTTCTTCAGTCACATCCAGTCCCTTTTATTGCATACCATTTCACTCCCAAAGACAACGGGGTCACAAGAGGTGGTAGCCACATTTTTACCACGCTCTAGACCCACTGTCATGAGAGATGGTACAGATTGTTCCCACAGCCCTCCACCTCCCTAAGAGAAGCCTTGTGTGTGCTAGGCAGGCACAGCAAGGCCGAGGCCTCTGGGAAGAGGTCCTGCCTGAAGCTGAGCAGGGTTTGGCACAGGTTCCTGGTGAAGCTTCTCTTCCCTTTGTTGTTACGATGAATTGTTTGTTGAGTGTTTATGTGGGTAGGTGCCCTTCCAAGGTGTATTGGGTGGGGCCGAGGGTGAGGCCGAGATGGGGGTGGTGTTCAGATTTGGACATTTAGTGCCTCCTCCTATCGCGCCTTCCTTGAGGAGGGCATAGCATCACTTCTGTCATATTCTTGTACAAATGAATAACCTGAACTGAGTCACTATGTGGTATCAGATGTCTCTAGTTAGTCCTCTTCACCGTCTCCAGTCATCTTTCAGTGTGTCACACTGTGGCGGCTCGTGTGGGACTGGGCTACTGGAATCACCGCTACTGATAGTTCAAAGACCAGCAGGGTCATCCATGCTGTGCATATTTCATTGAACTTCTGGAATAAAACAGCCTAGAAGAAAGTTCTGACCATCTACTTGTGAAACTATCCAGTGAGCCAAAACCCTGGTGATCACAATAGAACATTCTCCAGTAGAGTTCTGGAAGGGGAAGCCTCTGTATTGGAAGCCATTTCCAAGTCAGAGCAGCCCTACAGGGCAGAAGGTGTGTTTGAAACACCAGTCTCACAGTTAGCAGCCCAACTTTTGACCTCCTACAACACCAGGCATCAACAGACAGAGGCTCTAACCATGGACTTGAACTTCTCAATTTCAGAAGATGGTGCTGAACCTGACCATGCGGCAGAATTGACTAGAGAGCCACCAACTATCAACAACTCTGCAAAGATGTTGCCTTGTTAAGGTGATAGGACATACATACAAGGGGAAATTCTGACTTGAATCCTACATGAGAAAAAGGCCTCTAGCTGGGCATTTGGGTCGATTGGAATGAAATACATAGTTTAATTTGTTCCTACAATATCATAGAGTATTGTATCAGAGTTGATTTCTTTGTTTTTGGTCATTATACCGTGGTTTGCAGGAGGTCCATATTTGGAGAAACTGAGTGCAGGGGATAAGGAATTTTTTGCACTATTCTTGTAGCTATTTCATAAGTGAAATTGTTTCAAGATTAAATTTTTTCCCTCAACCAAAAAACAAACAATCTAATTTTAAAATGGGCAGAGGACACAAACAGGAAGAAGATATTCAGGAAGCCAGCAAACACTGTATGAAGAAATGCTTACAACATTATCCATTAGAGAGATACAAATCAAAATAATGATATCATCTCACTCCAACAATAATAGCCAAGTTCAGTAAGACAGAAAACAATGAATGCTGGTCAGTGGGTGGAGAGATTGGGGCATTCATACTTTGCTGCCAGAACTGCATTATGGTGCATCCGACTGTGAAAAACAGTCCAATGTATCCTAAAAGAGGTGCAACTGGAAATACTCCACTCACACCCATGTTCACTGCAGTATTATTCACAATAACAAAGAAATGGAAACAACCTAAGTGTCCTTCAAGTGTCCTTCGTGGATAAGCAAAATATGGTACAAACACAAGCCAGGTTATTACGTGATGTGAAAGAATGATGAAGAATCCATGAAACAGCTCGTGAGGTAAGTCAATCTGGAGGGTGTGATGCTCGGAGAATTCAGTCAATCACAAAAGGATAAATGTTGTATGAGTCTGATAGCATGCAAACTCGAGAAAAGGCGCAGGGGTGGGGGGTTTCTGATGGTGACCAGGAATGGGAAAACTCACTGCCATCGAGTCGGTGTCAACTCAGAGCGATGATCCTGTAGGACACACTAGAACTGCCCCTGGACCGTCCAAGACTACAACTCTTTTTTTTTGTTTGCTTGTTTTTTGTTTTTTGTTTTTTTTTTTGGGGGGGGGGCATCACTGCCCTCTGGTGGTCATGGGAGCTACCCAGCCCTGCTCCTGGAGAGCTGCTGCTGGATTTGAACCTCCGAGGCCGCGGGCTGCAGTCCTGCACTCAACCACTTACACCACCAGGGCTCAGCCTCCGACTGTAACTCTTTATGCTAGCAGATAGCCCCATCTTTATTCGGAGGAGCAGCTGGTGGTTTGGAACTGCTGACCTTGAGGATTGAAGCCCAACATATAACCAGGAATGGGGAGGGGAGGGAAAATCACTGCCTAGATATAGACAAATATCACTTTGGATGAGAGGAAAGGCGGCGTGCACCCAAGAGGGTGGCCCACACAATCTCACTAATGAGAGTAAGACACAGGGAGAAGCATAAAGGTAAATACTATGACATAGCCAACTCTGCCTGATCGGTCATTACACACAGCAAATGATTGAGCAGGTATGAGGAGGAGAAAGAGACAACACTCCAGACCATATGTGAGTGTGGAAGACGATAACTCTACAAGCATTTGTATGTCCTGGAAACACACACACAGACATATATGTGTTTATGTTTATGTTTCTAACAGAACAAACAGAGTACAAAGATACGTGAACTTCTAACCATCACCTAACATCTGGAGGGAATGAATCCCTGGGCCTGAATGTTAGGACCATAGCTGACATGACATCAAGGCTAATAGTTTACATATTTTATGTACTTTACCATGACAATGTTCTACTACTTTCATGAGGAGGGAGTGAGGTCTTAAACGGCCATCTCGGGGGCAAATGCATTGGTCTCCCCTTGTCCAGAAGAGAAAGAGTGAGGGAAAGCAAAGGCATGTTGAAGTAATAAGTCCCAAAACAAATGGGCCAAGGCACTTCCATCTCTCTAGCCCAGAAAACTAACTGATGGTATTCAGCACCACTGCTGACCACCCTGAAAGGGGGTCACAATACAGGGTCCTGGATGGAGTGAGAACAAAATGTGAAATAAAATCAAAATGTTACCCCCAAAAAACAGAATTGCTGGTTGGAGAGTGATTGGTGGAACCCCACAGACTATGGTCTTGAAATGAACTCACCTCCTGGCTCAAATTTCAGCCAAATAATAGACATGTCGACATGGCAAACAACACGAGGTGTATTTGCTCCACTTATTCCTAACTACTCCCAATGTTTTTCATCTTTGCCAACATGGTAGTGAACGAGAAAATAAAAATTTAAAAAGATGTATCACTATGGTGAATGTTCACCACTTGCAGCATGACCATCTTTATCTCCTAATCCATCCCCCACCTGTCCTCTTCAAGGTGCCACTTTTCTCCCTGTCTTCTCAAGGCCGAGAGATCTCAGCAGTCCTTCCTCCTCGGGTTCTCTAAAGGGATTTTCCTGAGTTCCATTCTCTCAGCAACCGATGGGAGTGGGTCCCATCCACCAGACTGAGCTGGCCGGTAGCAGAGAGTGATCGCTCTGGACTGGTCCTTCATAGCAGCTATGTCTTTCGGACAAAAGCCAGAACCTTGTGGGAATCTCCCACATTCTGCAGAACTCGGGGGGTTGAGAGTTGAACACGGAGTAGGTGACATCTTGTTCAAACCATACGAAAGGCCACAAAAACTAGAATGTTCAGGTTTTGCCTGAGGCAGAAGGGCTCATGCTTGCTTATGAATCAGAATCTCCAGGGAACTTTCCAAACTTCCGAGTCCTATGTTTGTTCCCTGTAGGCCCACCAGACCAGAAGCTCCTGGGGTGGGGTGGGAGAGTCTGTGTTTTCAAATTTCTCCCAAAGGTCCTCGTGCAATTAAACTGAGGGCTAGGACTGTCTGCCCTCACTAGGAACATTGTCACCCAAGGATTCTTCGGGACAGACCAAGAACCTAGAAACAAAACTCATGAAAGAATGACCAGGTGAGACGGAGTCCATGGACAAAGGCCCTGACCTTGTTTGGAATGCCTAGTAGGTCCCACTCTTGGGAAGTACACAATGTTGCACTCCCTGAAAACCTCACGCAGGCCTGCAGGGAGGGCTTCTGGGCCCATTTTAGAGATGACAAAACTGAGATTTGGGGGTTCAGTTATGTGTTCAACCCCTCCAAGTTAGAAAGGTTTTGTTCAGGTTGTGGAACCTGCCAAAGTCACCTTTCCAAGAGTGAATGGAGAAGACAATCTTTGGAAGTTTTTTTTTT
>PVJH01018113.1:0-46054 GCA_004026705.1 Nesogale talazaci | reverse complement strand
GGTCAGTGTGGAAGACCTCAGATGACATCCAGAGACCCCCATCTCTCTCCCTTTGATATAGGCACCTGTTCCCTGGAGCTGCTCTGTCCTTCCCTTTCAAACCCCTGTGAATGATGGGCTGCCCAGGCCCCAGAGGTCCTGAGCCTCAGGGCTGTGGTCCAGCTGGGGGCTCGCCCCTCTTCATAGCCTCCATCCTTTCAGCCAGGCGCGAGACTCTGACGGTCCTGCGAGGTCTGTCACTGAGAGACCGGCTGGTGACAAAGGCTTCTTTCCCCACCTGCCGTCCGTTACTGTGAGTTGGTTCCCATCCATGACAAGCCCGTGGAGAGCTCCATCCTCCCCATCTTCACAACCACTGCTGCACGTCAGCCCCTGGTGGTGAGCGAGCGCTCCGGCCCCATGTGGAGTCCACCCTTCAGCGCCGCAGCAGACTAGGTTCTGTTGGGATCCGCACCGTTTTTAGTGGCCAGCAGTTGAGCACCAAGCCTTTCTTCCTATTCTCTCTAACTCCACAAACCCTCTTGAAACCGGCCCCCCATGAGTGACGCTGCATAAGCTTCCAGCACCACAACAGCATGGGTCAAGATTAAAATATTCTTCTCACCCCCTCTCTCCTATTCACTTATGGAATAATGGCTACAAACACCTAGCTTGTTCAAGGCCATCTCTTGTTCGGTGCTTCCCACCCGACCCCCCCTTCTGACTAGTGTCCAGCGGATCCCTGGAGATCTTAGCAAATGTATCTTGAGGGAGCATTTCCAGGCATAGGGGTTTCTCAGCAGTCGCACAAATTTTAAATCTACATAATGCTCCTCTTTAATGTGAAACCTTCCCCTGTGTGGCAGATTCACGAGGAAAAGGATGGAAGTGACTTCAGAAAAATGATGGGAGTGAATGGGGGCCTCACCCGCTTGCCCTATTTCTCAGCTGCTTGGTGAGCCAGAGTCCCCTCTCTGAGATTATTCTTG
The DNA here is from genome assembly GCA_004026705.1 of Nesogale talazaci. Lineage (NCBI taxonomy): Eukaryota > Metazoa > Chordata > Mammalia > Afrosoricida > Tenrecidae > Nesogale > Nesogale talazaci. Next base: position 45,086 of record PVJH01018113.1, on the reverse strand, counting down.
TCCTGCTTGCAAACAGATCGGAGGCTGAGCTAAAGGACGGACTCAGAAATGAGGATCAGGGCTTCTGGCCGGCGCTATGCTGACCCTGTCTCTAAGCTCTCCTTCTCTTGCCATGAATTTCGACTGCTGAGCCAGAAGTTGCTGAAGGTCTGCAAATCGCATCCTTTAGCTTCTAACTTTCACATAAAACAGAATAAAAGATCACCCTGTGTTTAAGGAATCTGGCTGGTGCTTGTGATAAATTCCCAGGCACGTCCCAGATGCAGAGTTGGATAGTGCTCTCTCAGCTCATTTATTCTTCACAGGGCTTATTTCTGTTTGGGTTGCAGCATTCACAATGATGGCAGATATGTATATATTAATATATCTCCCTAATTATAGATATGGACACTTCCATACACATATGGATGCAGTCTCACAGATACACACAAATACAGATTTATCTCCTCCACTCCGCCCAACCTCTCTTCCAGCTACCTTGGTCTCCCAGAAATGCCCCCAGTCAAGTATTTCCAAGCCAATGGATGGGTAAGGAAAGGGGCTCCAGGGGCCTCCTGAAAATGGCCCCAGGTAACTCCTCTCTTTCCTGGAATAGACCATGTGATTGTTGCATGTGTCTGACTGTTAGAAATCCCTTCCTGCCTTTAAGTAAACATCTGCTTTTCGATAGCTTCCACCAGCACCCATTAGCATTGAGATTATTCCCATTCAGAGCGACCCTACAGGACAGGGTTGGTGGAGCTTTATGGAAGCGGAGAGCCACATCTCTCTGAGATGCTGGTGGTTAGAACCATGGACCTCTTATTGGGCAAGCAAGCACTCACCCATTGCCCTGTGTGCCTCCTTGCTCAATAGAATCATCTGAAATGGATAGTAGGCTGCTATAGTGACAGTTAGGAAGAGTGCTTCTGACTGGATGGATCTGAAAAACTCCTCCCTGGTGACACCCACATTCTCCAGGGAAGGAGATGACCATGGAGCCCACTGAAGGAATGCTGACAACACAGAAGCTAAGTTCTTGGCTGCTAAAATGAAAAACTCAGAAGATCACCACCACACACACACACACACACACACACAGCAGTAGCAACAGCAACTCTGTAGGATCTGGCTCTGTTAGATCAAAAGGCTAGAGAACCCTTTGAACTAGTTCTGCCTGGGCACATAGAGTCACAACAGACAGGCGTGCCTTGTGCCTAAGAAGAACACCACCACTGTCTATCAACTAGAAACTGGCCTGTAAGAGACAAGATGGGGTCTTGAGGCAATCATGGGCATCTGACAGGCATCAGCTTATCCCTGAGAAGGGAGAGGCTACCAACAGGCTCTTCAGACTCTGAAAGCTGGAAAGGGACTGCCTGTTTCTCATTGTGTGAGCTTTCTGGAAGGTTCTAAGCCAGACAGTGGTGTGACTTTGACAGAGCCTTTGAAGAGTCATTCTGTTTGGCACAGTTGACTAGCAGAGGATACGGTTGTGAATTTGGGGCAAAGATGATGGATGTCTGGGCACAGTGCAGATGGTGATGATGGAGAAGAAAGTACTTGAAATGGAATATGGTGGACAAGCCACTAGAACTTACATGTGAGCTTAAGGGTGTTGGGAGGATTGATGGGTGGGAGCACGCTGCAATAGAAACATGATGCCAGTCACAGATGACATTTGAACTTGTTAGCCATCACATTGACAAAAGAAAAATGACCCCGAATCTAACAAACATGCAGCAAAATAAGTTGCAATGCTGTGTCTTATCTAACCCATCACTCCTCTGGGGCACCCATGGCCTGCACTTGACTACAGGCTCAAAGATTGGAAGTCCAAACCCCGCCATCAATGCAGTGGAAACAGCCACCTGCTGGCCTGCTTCATTGAGACCACAGCCTAGACAGCCTACCGAGTGAATTTCTACCTTCAACCCCAACAAAGTGTCGTCATGATATGGAATCAAACCAGCAACAGATTGCTTCTCGTTTCTGGATTTGTTTGTTGTTATTTTGTTTTGCATCTAAAACAGTAGCACACAACTATATGAGGGGATATCTCCCAAAATATCAGATGTTGTTTTCTTTTTTTTTTTTTTTTCTTCAGATGTTGTTTTCAAAGTTGTGTGTTTAAATTTTTTTTTACAAAACAACCTTATCACCTTCAATGCACTCTCCATGATACTTACTACATATGTCAAATCTGCTATTACGTTCTTAGGAACCATTTTTCAAACTTGTGTGTTTGGATGGCTGACAGTACCTCCCTTGTTTTTTTCTTCACCTTTCCTATGTTGTCAAATCACTGTCCTCTCATGTCCTTCTTCATTCAAGGAAACAATAAGAAGTCGTATGGAGCAAGGTCAGGTAAGTCAGGAATGTGGGACAAGGTAGGCATGCTGATTTTTGCCCCAAACTGACCTACTGAGACAGTCGTATGAGCAGACGCATTTTCGTGATGGTAAAGCCAGGTCACCACAAAACAGGCCTTTTGTTGCACACTTTTACACAATATTTTCAAAATCTCTAAAGAGAAAGCTTTATTAACAGTCTGACCTAGTGGAACAAACTCCAAATGCACTGTGAGTCGAGTGGACACTTTCAGGAAGTTGATGGACATCCAGAATGAGGTTTGTTATCAATTGATACTTTACCTTTTCTGAAAGAGAAAACCACTCGTACCCTGGAGTTTCCCCATAGTGCTGTGCTTGTAAGCTGTGTTCAATATCACAAGAGCTTCTGTGGCATTTTTCCAGAGGATGGAACACAATTTCACAGCCACACACTGTTCTCTTAAGTCAGCCATCACAAATAAGAAGGTTCAAGTGAAACTGCTTTTACAAAAAAATTTCACTGTGACCAGAAAGTGCCTTCCCAGGTGATGCCACTGGGTGCACTAACTCAGAGCAAGTTGCTTGATGCTCACCCAGTAGGAAAAATACATACTCTAGCTCCTCTTGCCCAGTGCAGTGCAGTTCACATTTTGTTGGAGGTGGGGGAGGTGTCCCCTTGTATAGTTGGTATACAATTATTAGTGAGGGATTTTACAGCCATTTACTATTTTACTAGTTCTTTGAAACCCAGAGAGCATTGTACACCCACAGCACCCCCTCAGTTCCAACTAGCTACATTTCAGAACCTCGATGGCCACCTGAGGTTGGTGGCTGCCATTTGGGGAAACTCATGGGTAGGGTGTGCCTGTTGAGCAATGTTTTTTAAGATGACGAGGACCAAGAAAAAATCCTGTTTCTTGGCCAAGATCTAGTGATCTCTTTGGATAGCTCCAGCTCTGAAATATCTAGTGGGAGTATGTGGTGCTCTGTGAAGAATGGAATTGAAGGTGTAAAACCAGTGACCCGGTGGATGACCAAAGCTGGAGGCAGCTGTGGAAGTCATCATGCGGGACATCCACAGGCCCACAGAACAAAGTGGGGGGGGGGGGGCGAGGAAGGAGACAGAGGGGAGTCTAGGACCCAGCCTGGCACTTCCACATTGAGAGCATGGACCCTTTACTTTGTTGTTCACAGGGAGAGAAGGAGATGCCCTTATGGTGGGGGCTGTCCCGAGCATCATAAAGATGTTCAGTAGCATCCCTGGCCTCTATCTACAGGACGCTAATGAGCATCCATCTGCCCCACCCTCAACTGTGACTATCAAACCCAAAATGTCCTATTCCTGGCCAAATGCCCTGTGGCTTCTGTGTGTGTTCATTTATATGTGTGTATATGTGTTTGTGTGTGGTCGGTGTGTCTAAATGTGTGTATGTGTGTGTATAAGTGCATAAGTGTGTGTATGTGTGGTATATGTACGAGGGCATTATATGTGTGTATGTGTAGTGTGTGCATGAGTGTGTGAATGTAAATATGTGGTCTTTGTGTGGTGTGTGTGTATAAGTGGGTCTAATATGGTGTGTATATATGTGTATGTGTGGTATGTGTATGGGTGCATTATATATGTGGGATGTCTGTGTATATGACTGTGTGAATGTGTATATGTGGTGCATGTGGTGTGTGTATAAGTTGGTGTATATATGGTATGTGTGGTAGGTGTGTGGGTGTATTATATGTGTGTGTATGTGTAGTGTGTATATGAGTGTGTGAATGTATATGTGTGGTGTGTGCATGTGGGGTGTGTTTGCATAAGAGGGGGTAGATATGGCATGATGTGTGTGTATGTGTGGTGTGTGTTTGAGTGTGTGAATGTATGTAGGGGGGGTGTGAGTGTGCAGGGTGGGAGACTGGAGGAGGAAGTGGCAGATGAGCTAGTGGGGAGTACACCAGTAAAGAGACCGAGTGGGAGACCAGGGAAGAGGCAGGTTGGAGAGCTGGATAAACAGACAGACCTCGAAGCTATTAAATAAATAAACAAGAAACATTGCAGCCTGAGCCCCCACCCCCACCCCCGAGTTGATTCCAACTTGTAAAGACTTCTTCTTATGGTACAAAATGAAAAGGACAACTAAAAGCAGCTAACCAGTGCACGCACCGCCCTGGATTCAATTTGGACTCCTGGGACCCTGCACGGGATCGCTGAGACAGGGAGACCTTCACCAGAGCCCCCGCCCCAGTGAGCAGCAGCCGGAAGGAGGCCCGGCCGTGTCGCTGGTGATCAAGAAAGGCACAACGGAGCAGAAAGGCCTCCAGTCGTGAGGAGATGCTGACCCACTTCTCTGCCCCTGCACGTCAGGCCTCAGTGGAGAAAAATCTCCCTGATGAAAAAAAAAGTGGGTGGGGGTGCTGGGGGCTGCTGGTAAGGTGAAAATAATTCATATTTTTCTGAAAATACAAAGCCATATTTATTCTTCTTTATTCAACTTATTAAATCTCCTGCTAGAGCAATTAGAGCCATGTATTGTTAGGGAGTCATAAACAGGGGAGGAACTTATTACTGTCAGAGATGATTATTAAAACTACAAAATTTTGCCTACAGATGAACACAAGCCAAAAAAAAAAAGAGAGAGTATTAAAACTCATTCTTAGGAGTCTGCTTATATCCTTGGGCTGAGTTCTGGAGCAGAGTAGGAAATGGATACTCTGATAATTTCCGTTTACTACACTTTTATCAACCGCACATGTTGTCTCCACCAATTAATCTTGGCAAATTTTGACTTCTCTTTCCGAATGCAGCCTGAATTCTAATTGCCTCTGTATTGCAAAACCTGCGAGGAATGAAAATGTTCCCCACGAGAACTAAGTCATGCCAAAGATGGTAGACTAGGCCCCCCTTCCTCCCAGGAAATTATAGCCAGCAAAGAAAGTGACTCATGAATTAGGTCCACAGCCATGCAACGGGGTAGTACTGGGTAGTTCAGTGGTAAGTTCCAGCCTTCCATGCAAGAGTCCCAGGTTCGATTCTGTTGTGGGGGGGAGGGGGGAAATCTCACTGCCATCTGTCGGTGGTGTTTATGTGCTGCTGTACAGCTGGACAGGTTTCAGCCGAGCCTCCTGACTATGACAGGCCAGGAAAAAAGGACCTGGTGACCTATCGCTGAAAGTCAGCCAATGGATCACTGCCCCGACACAGGAGCCATCATGGGGACGGTACAGGGCGAGGCAGCATTTGCCCCCTGGTCACAACTTCACCAGGAGTCGGTGCTGACCTGCAGCCAGTGGGTGGTCACCACCATCAAACCACTGAATGGCAACCTGGCTCTCTTTGGTCCCAAGGACAAATCCACTGTGCAGACATATCCAGGGACCTTGTGCAGACCGCTGGCATGAAATGCGCCCACTCAAACCCATTTATCCCAAGACAAAAAGATGGGCCACCATGAGGCATGGAGCCACACTGTCTGATGATAGGATGGGCAGTTAGAAGAAAATGAATTTTATAAAGTAATGTACACAAGTGCAATATCAAGCTCTACCAAATACTCCTATCTTTAAGTCTTTCAGCATAATCTTGGTTTGGGGTGTGATGATACAGAATTGTGCTGGTAGGTATAAATGTGAGATTAAATGGGTCAGGGAGCTTGCAAGGAGGTGTCTTAATATGACTTCTACGCATATGTGCACACACACTGAGTTTTGTACACACACACACACACACACACACACACTCACTCCCTTCCATAGAGTTAATTCCAACTGGTAGGGACTCATTACCATTGGACAGCATTGCCCCTGTGGTTTTCTGAGACTGTGGCTCTTTGTGGGAGTAGAATGCTCCATCTTTCCCCCACTGGGCTGTTGGGTGGTTTAGAACTGCTCACCTTGTGGGGAGCAACTCCGCTCATAGCCACCACACCACCAGGGCTTCCAAAGTAACGTCCAGGAAACCTGCAAGTCCAGTGCAATTGCTCAGGACAACCAGCAATCCAGAATGGTCCCATCCAATAATCATGGCCATCAGTACAATGGGAAGCCTCTCTGAGACAGACAACCCCTGTCCTAAGAGGTGCTGCGGCAGTCATGTGCTTATGTTAATTTTATGATTGAAATGCAGGGGTGGAGTCTAGCCTGTTAATCTGGAGATAGCCATTGAGTAGCCAATGAGGCTGTTATTTGGCATGGCTTTCTCCTGAGGCTTCTGGGAAATCTCACGATATTTCCCTCGTGAAGATGAGAAACTATCTTCCCTAGTTGTTGGGAGTTAGTCTCAGAGATGATGAATCATGGACAAGACAAGATGGCAGCATCTGAGAAGCTGGAGGAGCCGACAGAGAGACCACACCACTTTGCCCTGATGGAGCCAGACCTCTGAAGCTCGAGAGTCCACATGGAGACCCCTGCCAGCGATGAGTTGCTTCTGACACAACTGGATGCTGTTGATGAACCCTGAGCCCTGGAAGCAAGGAGCCGTGTGGAGAACTCTGCCAGTGCTGGATTCTGTGCCTACTGACCTGTGACTTCGTAAGTCAGAAGGAGACCTTATAGACTGATTTCGAGCATATGGGTTAATATCAGACTTATGACTTTGAACTGGACTGGGATGTTTTCTCAATGTCCTGTTCCTAATGTATATAAACCTTTTCCTTATGTTCACATGCGTGTCTATGAAATTTGTTCCTCTAGTCTACCCGGACTAACACAGGAGTGTAGTGGGTGATTCATCTGAAAGTCTTGGCATTCAGAGAGGAGTTTTTTTCTGAGAAGGTGGCCCTTACACCTCTCCAGGAATGTCTCATCAGCCCTGTTGGGAATGCTCATGCCCTAATCTGACCTCGGTTCTATCGAAGTGGGGGGCTGAGGGGGGTAGGGAAACCCAGACCTGAAACATAGCCAGGAAGGTAGACCCTTTTAGTCTCCTCAAAGCTGACAAGACCACTCCTGGTGAGTGTGGTCTTGCTAGTTTTAATGAAGGCTTTTGCATTCATCCATGCAAAATCGGGATGTGTAGGTAATTCCCGAAAGAAACGGGAGTGCAAGCTGTTTGGAAATGTTATTTACTCACTAGTTTTAATGGGCTTTGCTGTTCAGAACCAAGAACTGCATGACTGAGAAGGTTGTTTCCAAGGTAGAAAATGAGTTGGCAAGACCTGCACCCTTTAGTCTGCATGACAGCCGAGGGTTGCCTACCCACAGGAAGCACAGTGCATTCACCCGGCTGAGGAATCGCTCAGACTGTTTTCAGAAAGCCAGCTCAAAAGCAGCTTTCTCCTCACTTCTGGCGGGGAGGGGGTTTTGCCCTGAGAATTCTAGTTCTGAAGTAAAGATGCTTTTGAGTTTTTCCTGTGGTGCGCTTCTGGGCAAGAGAAAGATGTGGAGGAGAGGGAGAGAGAGATCATCAGGCTCCATGAGTTCAATAGTCAAAAGTGGAGTTGTCAACTGTCGACATCTCTTAAGTATTCTGCCCTGTCTAATAAAAATGGATAATGATGTGCTTACTTTCTGACTGCTGATCGATTAGCTTTTGTGGTAATTGGCTAACTGACTTGCAGGATGGAGCAAGGATGGGAGTGTGGATGCCTGAGGAAGAAGAAGGAGGGGGTTGGATGGCGGGAAACAGAAAACACTGCTCAGGGACTCTAGGACAGCCATCCCTGGGGTTCTAGAAAAAGCCAGAAAACAATCTGAATATCACCGAAGCACAAGATGCCAGTAGGATCCACTTAAATCATAGAGCTCCAAAGTCCCCTAAAATATAACACCATACGCTACTGCCAAGAGAATTCCTTCCTCTTATGACTTTTGATTTTGGAAATTATAAGCACTTTTCCATCCACAGGCAATTTTAAAGTTTTAACTCAAAGCACTTTTTCATTCGTTTCAGAGTGATACAATCAGTGGAGAATACACACCTCAGTCACTGGTCTCGTAAGTATGGTTAGGCACCATCGAGCTCGAACTGACTTACGGTGGCAAAATGAAGTCGTGTCCGGTCCTGGGTCAGCCTCACGGTGGTGGCCACAGGTGAGCCCATGGCATAGCCGCTGCATCAGTCCGTCTTCTAAGAGGGTCATTTCTCTTCTTGCTGCCCCCCTGCTTTCCCAAGCCTGATATCCATTGCCAGGGACTGATCTCTTGTGATAGCCTGTCCAAAGTACGTGGGGTAAAGTCGTGCCTTTCTTGCTTCTAAGGGGGGTTCTGATTTTGCTTCCTCCTTGACAGAACTCCCCTTAGAAGCAGTCCATGGTGCCCTCGGTATTCTTCACCACAATTCGAATGCAGGGGGCTATGAGTCAGGTCGCTTACTGCAAGGTAGGCAGTTCAGGCCTAAGAGGCACTCTGAGGGGCAAAGATGAGGCCTTCTCCTATAATGATGTGCAGCCTCAGAAATCTTCAGGGGAAGCTCCCTCTCACCCTTGAGGGCTGCACTGTGCAGGGGAAGGGACTCGCGGGCGGTGAGCTGTGGTTTGGACACCATCAGAACTCCACGCTGCTTGGTCTGCGCAACCCTCATAATCATTCTTATGCTTAAGCCGCGGCTGAAACCCGCACGCCACTCTGTCTCACTGAGGGTCGTTCTCTGGTATTGCTGACTTTCACTTCATTGCACTCAATGTCCACCCCCAAGGGCTAGACTCTCCTGAAAACAGGGCCAAAGTATACGAGACCCACGAAAAAACCTCTCTACCCTCCCTTCTAAAGAGAATTCTGGCTGAATTTCCTCCGAGACAGATTTGTTTGTTCTTCTGGCAAGCCAAAGTGCTTTGAATACTCTTCACCCATACCATAATTCAAATGCATCCAATCTCCCCCAGTCTCTTGTAGGCAGGGTCCAAGGTCCACATGCTTAGGAGGTGACTGAGAAGACCACACCGTCGGCCGCTTGTCCACTAGCCCTTGAAGTGACAGCTCTGCTCTTTAGCCCTTTACAGAAAGCGTGTGCAGCAAATCTGTCCAGTGCAACGCAGCTTGGGTTTCTTGACTGCTGCTCCCGTGAGCATTGATTATAGATCCAAGTAAAATGAGATCCTGGACAACTTTAATCATCTCTGTGTTGATCGTGACATTTTCTGTTGCTCTCATGGTGGGTGCTGTCATTTTTTTTGGGGGGGGGCATCACTGCCTCTGGTGGTCATGGGTGCTACCCAGTGCTGCTCCTGAGCGCCGCTGCCGGATTTGAACCGCCAAGGCCATGACCTGCAATCCCACACTCAACCACTACACCACCGGGGCTCAGCCCGCTGTCATTTTCTTTACATTAGGTGGCAACCCACACTGCAGATGAAGTCTCTGGTCTTCTTCAGTAGCAGTTCAAGTTCCCTGCCTTTCCAGCAAACAAAGCTGTATCGTCCCCCCCTCCCCCAATAACTTAGGCTATGCAAGATCCCACCCCCTTCCTGATTTTGTTCCTTCCTACAGGTCGGTTTCTCTGATGGCTTGCTCAGCACAGAGCTTGAATGTGTGTGGTGAGAGGATACAGTCCTGATGCACACATTTCCTGATTTCAAACCAGGTGACATTTCCTTACTCTGTCACCACCACTCCCTCTTGATCCAAGTACAGGGTCCACGTGCGCACTGTTAGATGCTCTGGAATCTTCCCTTTTGCAATGTTACCCATTGTTTGCTTTGAGCCATGCCACGAATGCCTTCATATAAAACACAAGAAAACATCCCTCCTTCATTCTCCGTTCTCAGTGGAGAGCTATCTGACACCAGTCATGATAGGACTCAATTGGCTTCCCCTTCTGAATCCATCTTGAATTTCTGTCAGCTCCCTGCTGAGATATCACGGCATCCATTTTTGAACTATTCTCAGCAAAATTTTACTGGCATGTGATGACCATTTATTTATTCTGTTAGGTACCCTTTCTCTAGAATAGGTGCAAATATGGAACTCTCCCACTCCTTTGACCAGGTAGCTGTTTCGAAATGTGTGGCTTAGAGGAGTGCTGCCCCCACTGTAACCATTTGCTGAACTACTCCAGCTGGTATTCCCTCCAATCCTAGTGGCTCCTCATTCATCAGTGCTTTTAGTCCAGCATGGACTTTCTTCAATGCCATCAGTTCCTGATCGGATAATGCCTCTTGATGTGGTGGAATGCTGACCAGTTCTCTGTGGAACAGTGACTCTGTGTCTCCCTTCTACCTTGGTCATTCGATCGTACCCATAGATTCCTTCAATACTACAACTCGAGACTTGAGTTCTTTCAGCTTGAGATAATGCTGACTGTGGTCTGCTCCTGTGGGTTTCTAACTCAATGTCTTTAAACATTGTCATTATAATGCTTTAACTTGTCCTCTTAATGTTCCTTTTGAAAGCTTCCCTTCCTTGCTTCTTCCACCCACTTTGGCTCCTCTATGATCAGGAATAAGCTTCCACGTCTCTTCTGACCCACACTTGACCTTCTTGTTCTTATTGCCTTTTCATGTATAGTTTGTTCGTTTGGTTTTATGTCATCCCACAACTCTTCTGGTATCACATCTGTTCTTACGTGTGCTCCAGCCTCAGGGATGTCACACTCAAGATTGCATGCCTGCTCCTGTGAGATGGTTGTCATCTTCTGCACCTTCATCCTGGATTTACCTTTGAGAAATGGACGGTCTGCTTCACTGTCACACGTGGACTTGTTTGGGCTGATGTCATTGAGTTTCTCCATTGTGGAGCCCCCACAGATGCTTCCTGGAAGCCCATCTGGTGAAGTCAACTTGTATAATTGCCATTTATGTTTTTGAAAAGAGGTATTTGTGTGGAGAATTTGTTGGTCTTCAATCATCAAGTCCATATTTTCCAACAACAAACTCTTCCTCTTTGTTTCCAACTCACACATTGCAATCACCAGTAATTATCAATACACCCTGATTGCATGTCTGCTGAATTTCAGACTGAAGACATGTGTAGAATTCTTCATTTCTTCATTACCAGCTTTTGTGGTTGGTATGTAAACTGAGTAAGAGTTATAGTAATTTGGGCTGAGCCCCAGTGGTGTAGTGGTTATGCGTGGGACTGCAGCCCACTGGGATGGAGGTTCAATTCCCGCTCCCAGGAGCAAAGACTGGGCCTCCTACTCTCACCATCTGAGGGCAGTGATGCCTAAAAAAAAAAAAAGAGTTATAGTAACTGGAAATCCTTATAGCCACATAGACATACTTATACAGATGATGTTGTACTTCAAGGTAGATATTGAAATGTTACCTTTGATGATGAAAGTGACACCATTTATTTTGAATTTATCTTTCCTGACATAGTAAACCATATGCTTGTCAGTTTCACAATGGCCAACGCCAATCCCTTTCAGCTTACTAATGCCTCGGATCTCGATCTTTATGGGTTCCATTTCATTTTTGATGACTTCCAACTTTCCTAGATTCAAATGTTGTAGATTCAGCTGTTTTCTTCTTGGCCTTTTTGAGCTATACCACACCAAAAAAAAAAATCATTCTGAAAGCAATTCTCCATGTCGTTAAGTTCAGCACTAGAATGGAGAATGTCCCCTGCTAACCACCGGGTGTTCAGAAGAAGGCTAATTCCTCTTTCTTCTCCCTTGTCTTAGCTTCGTCTGGAAGAGCTGAGCGCTGCTAAGTGAGACCTGTTCAGCATGGATGGCCCTTCTGGGATCAGAAATGCCATTAGCGTGGCTCCCAGCATCACAGCAACACAGAAGCCCCCACAGCCCGACAGACTGACAGATGAGTGGAGGAGCCTTTCCTACTGGACCAGAAAGAAAACAAATCACAACTTTGAAGAAAAGTTTACACACACACAGACATAGACACTTACATATGTGTGAATGTCCTGTATTTATGGGTAGGAATGGATGTGCATATGGATGTGCATGCATACGCCTGTTCACAACTATCTCTACTTTATTACCTGTTCAGTTCAACTCAGGTTTTAATGCAAAAACTCAAGCTCTGTCCCCACATTCATGGAAGCACAGCTGAATTTTTAGGACATAGTATCCCTCTTTGGATTTATGAGTTTTGCTTCTGATTTGTTTTCTTTTTTAACAAAAATAAATTGAATCCAAAAAAGTGTAACTAGAACTCTTAATCATTTGTCGAGCCTGGCTTCTTCTCCAGACAGAACTCAGCCGTACTACCAGCCAAGCCGTTCTGGACAATCAAAGAGAGAGTAGATGACAGGCAAAGGGAGTGAGTGAGAATATTTCCTAATTTTAACAGACAAGCATGGGAGAAGGACTTCCATTTCTCATCCTAATAGAATAACAAGATCAGACGGAAGTTCACTTCCCTTCTTAAAACAATTAGAAAAGCAGGCAGACAATGTCTGAGGCGGAGTGCTCTGGAGGGACAAAACCAGCGAAACGTATGGATATGCATGCCCATGTGCGTGCACTCGTGTGTGTTGAGAGAGAGAGAGAGAGAGAGAGAGAGAGGGAGAGAGAGAGGGGGAGAGAGAGAGAGAGATTTATCAAAAGAATGGTCTGCATGTTTGTAGAAACAGACAGGTCCGTTCTCCTGAGCCACATAGCTGCGGGCTGATGACTGCAGGATCAGCAGGGACACCCCAGGCTGGTGGCTGCAGAGATGGACGCCTCCAAGCACAGCAGGCCGGGCGTGTCCTTGCAGAGGCGAATGAATCCAAGATCAGGGGGTCAAAACCAGGGCTTGGGTCAGGTGCACCTCAGTCTTCAAAGTGAGCAAGGGGGTGACTTGGGGACTGAGACGCGTGTGACGCAAGTCACGGTGCTTTCAATCCCCTTCCAGGCTTGTGACCACTGGGCATGGAATGAGGGAGACCAAGAGAACTCGATGCATCTGAACAGCGGTGCTGGTAAAGCAAAAGGACCTTTCAACTGCTGAAAGAGCCCCCGATTCTTTCACGGAGGAAGCACAGCCAGGAGGCTGCATCGAGGCACGGCTAAGAGACTTCAGCTCATGTGGCTTGGGCTTGTCAGGAGAACCTTGTCGCTGGAGAGGGACATCAGGGTAGCCCCAAGCAGGAGGACCTTCAACGAGATGAATGGACAAAGCGGCTTCCTCAATCGCCGCAAGCACCTGGACGTTGTGAGGCTGGAACAGGTCCAGACAGTGTTTTCTTCTATTGTGCACAGGGTCACGATGAGTCTGAACTGGCCCATGGTACCAAACAGCCCTGACAGCTGTGGACACCGGTGGGGGACATAGCGGACTGTTGGTTTCAGGTCAAGGAAGTAGAGGTCGATAAGTCAGAGGCTGATCCGCACCCATCAAAAAGCAAGAGAGTTTTTCCACAGTGTATCTTATACAGGAACAGACCACCTGCCCGAGGAAACTTCCTCTCCACTGATTGCATCAAGGGTGTGGTCTGTGTGAGGGGTGACACCCCACCTGCCTCTTTTAACTGATTGGCCGCTCAAGGCACATCTCATTAAGGAGCTGGAATCACTGAGTCACGTCAGACATGGGACGTTACTAGACATTAACTGCTTGTGCTAGTCTGGGTAGACTAGGGAAACAGGTCCAGAGAGATTCAGATGTATATAGGGGGAAGTTTATATACAAGAGCAATTGAATATTGAGAAAGCATCCCAGCCCAGTCCATAAGTCTGATGCCAATCTATAAAATCCTCTTCAGACTCACAAACTATCTGCAATGATGCCAAATGCAGGAGGATCACAGGCTGGTGGGTTGGAAGTCTTGTGGATCCAGTGGTGTTTAAGCATCTCAACACTGGCAGGGGTCTCTATGTGGGTTCTCTGGCTCCAGAGGTCTGGTTTCATCAGAGTAGGTTCTCCAACTTCCCAGGACATAGCGCCATGTGTTTTATCAGTAGAGCATCTTCAAGGGACTGAGGAGCGAGAGAGAGAGAGAGAGAGAGAGAGAAAGGGAGAGAGAGAGAGAGACACTCCCCCACCCAATCAAGGGAGAAAAAAAATAGATTTCCCAGAATTCTCAGGAGAAAATCATGCCCACACAGAGTCCTCATTGAGTCGTGAACTAATTGACTAGACTCCACCCCCTTACTCTTAATTCTCTCAAGTCTCAAATTGACACCCGGTTAAGTGACGGCCACACTGCTAAATCTCTAAGAATCCTGGTCCATAAGGACTGATGCAAAGTTTAACTACCATAGGCACAAGGCAAAGCACAAGCACTTCAAACAATACTTGACAGTCACAGAGCAGCAGGCAGCGCAAGATAACGTGAGACTGTGAAAGATGGTGACCCCTGCATGCAGGGAAACCAGCCCTGGACACAGGCTGTGTCAGACTCACATGAACAAGCTCCCGACAAGTCATGAGAGGCTCAGATAAATTCCACATGACTTAAGCATATGTCAGATGCTGGAGGAAATGTCAATAATAAATAAAGACATATGAAAAGATTCAACACCCAACAAAGGAAAATTCATCATGTCTGTCAGTCAATAAATAGTAAAAAAAAAAAAAAAAAAACTACAAAGAAAGGGAAAATGCCCTCACAAAAGACATGGGGGGAAATCAATCAGTAGTAAATAGATTTAGAAGTCACCAAGATGCTAAAACAGATAGACAAAGATGCTCAGGAGCCACCATGAGCAAAATGTGTGTCACTCAGGTGGTCCAACCATATTCCCAGCTGGCAGCCATGGGGTGGATTCGGACCCACAGGGACCCCCGAGGCCCAGAGGAGCCTCCCTCCAGGACCAGTGCCCCCATCGCCCTCTGAGAGCACCACCAAAGGGACTGCGGGTTTCTTGACTCAGTGTCAGCACCGAAGTAGAGACCACATGAGCATGATGAAAAAAAAAGTAGGAATTTTTAAAACTCCATTTAAACATATAGCACGGACAATGATGACGGGTCATTACAAATGGCAGCAGAATAGACATCACAGACGAGAAAAATAGTGAGTCTAAACGTGGGAAAGGGACAGTCACTCAAAATTAAAGGCGAAGAGTGGAAAGATGGGATAAGAAACAAAAAGACCATTGGTGACCTACGAACATGGGAGAGAATCTGAAGTCATTGAAGAAAATCCAGTGCCTTGGAGGTGACCCCAGCTGATAAGCCCTCTTGCACAGGGTGGAAGACAGCTTTGGGCTTCGAAGCCTTTCCATTGTGGTGTGGACAGTCTCCTCCCCGCTGTGGGGCAGCTGGTGCTGTGGAACCGCTGTCCTGTGGTGAGGGGCTCAGGCAAAACCCTCCACATCTCCAGGGGGGCTGTGAAGTAGCCCTGCCCATATAAAATCGGAAGTCAGAAAAGACGGAGATTGTGATGAAAAGGTTTCTGTGGTGGAGGGTGTTTGGTTATGATTGTACTAGTCCTAGTCGTTGTAACTGTCATGAAATGCGTGCATGGCAACATGCAGATGGGGCGTATGGAGCTGTGAGGAGGGGGCTGGTCAGTATTCCCATGCTCCTGTACTTAAAATGCGTCCTCTCAGAAAGAGGAGGGGGTGCCTGACTGCCCTCAAGAACCCAGAGTCAGGGCCAGAGCAGTGAGCGGAATACTGCAGTCTGCCGGTAGGGATTTCTTGAAAAAGACAATAGCCTCCCGACAGAGGCAAATGTGCTGTTGTCAGGAACCACCGGGCTGAACCAGAGGGATTACCTGCAAAGGCTCTTGAGAAGACTTACGAAGGTGATGCCAAGGCCCCCTAATGAACACGGTTATGGTTGCTCTACTTGACACGCTCCTTAGAATTCACCCAATGGCAGCATCACGCGGGTGAATTTTGTCCTGTGGAAATCAGAAAACCGCAGAGTCAAGGATAACAAAGGAAGGTGAGGGAAGGGGGAGACAGGCAATAAAGTAAGCGTACTGGCACAAAAGAAGCTAAAAATACGAGTGTCTCGAGTCTTCACGGAGGCAAACAGTGATTAGAAGCTTCATTACCTTTCAAGCACTTGAGCAAAGCCAGCCCATTAATCCATGCTCTCTGCCAGCTAAAGAGAAGCGGGGAAGGGTCTTAATGATCTTTCCGGAGATAAGCGGCTCTTTGCTCCTGATAGTGAGGCAAAGGGCAACCAGAAGGGACCAGGCAGGACGTGGCTAAGTGCCTCAAGGTTAGCAGGACCTGCTGCGGGGCGTTGGGCTGGCCCCTCCAGCAGGCTTTGAAGACAGACTCTGCTCCAAACACTGTTCCGCATGGAAGTGACCTTCACCACCAGGAACACCGACCTCCTTGTAAAGGATCCCAGAATGGCGGCTCATTCACATTGGGTTTTGAGTGGTCACTCGGAGTCCGTCAGGCGGAAACAGGGAGCAGGATTCTCTGTACTTGATCTTAGCCCAGAGGCCGATACGCAGGAGTCTGGGCAGCAGCCCTGGGCAGCTGCCCTGGGCAGCGCCAAGGGCCCTCTTCAGGGAGAAGGAGCCGCGGAGTGGAAACCCGGAGGGGCAGGGTGAGTGGGGCAGTGATCCATCGCCATGGGTGAGACGTTGTATCATGGGGGATCGGTGGTTCTTCAGGCCTTGAAGGACAACATGACGTTTCAACACAAGGTGCACACCCGCGATCCGACGCTAAGTACCTCCATCATCATTACCTTATTAAAAGAAAAGAGTCTACTTCTCCCAGATACTTCGCATGAGCAGCCCTGCATCAGAACCCCAAAGTCGACAGACAGGGAGGAGTTGGAACCTAATGGGCCTCTCGCCTGGTTTAGCTCTCTGTCCTACAAGCTCCAGGCAGTCAACTGGAAACCACTGAAGTGAGGCATAAAATTTTAAAAGGTTACAGGAGTGAAAGGCAAAGACTCTGACCCCACAGTATCGGTGCGACCAGCGGAATTCACCGAGCTCCATGAAGAGGACATTGCCTGGTGGAGGGGACGGTGGGTTAAATTGAATGGAACTGTATTAGCAGGCAAAATGGACAGGGCTTATTGATGAATTGGGTATTGGGGAGATGGACATGGCAGGAGCTGCCAAGGATGATGCACACATAATTTTGTGAAGGCAGCATGTCTTGCATTCTCAGCCATGTGCCAGAGGAGAAAATGAAAGACCTCCCACTACTTAATGGGGAGTGACCTTGATGGCACCCGCACAGGTTACTTCTCAGTCTTGCAGGAGGTCCATGTCTAATGCTCACTCCGGAAGGAAAAGGAACAGCACGTCAAAGACAAGCACCAGCAAGACTTTTGTTTGGAAAAGTTAAGGGGAAAAAAATCCTGACCCAGCCCATACCGAGTGAAAATCCACATTTTAGAATTTAGCTCTCGAAATATTTGTCCGGCTTGGGAACAATTCACTTACTGGTGGCCGCACAGTCTAGTGCATGGCTGGCATGCTGGAAATCAAACACCAGCAGGGTCACTAGTGGAGGGCGGGTGGCGGTTAATTTCCAAGCTAAGAAAGAGGGGAAAGAAGAGTAGGTTAGTTTACTCTTGAGTGGCAGCCAAGGAAAACCCTGGGAATAATACATGCATATCCTCCGGGCAGGAGATGGGCCCCTTTGATGGATAATAGTCTATTGTGATCCATCAAGCATTTAGGAGGCCCAGAATAGACCCAGTCTCAGGAACAATGAATACTGAAGATGGCTGAGGGGTCTCCTTGTTCTGTTGCGCATGGGAGCTCATTGGGTTTGAGTTGACTCAGTGGCCAGGGACAACCTCAGAAGCACTTCTGGACAAACATCTGCAGGCAGGGGACTGTTTCCAGGCAGACAGCCCTCCCCGAGCCTGCTCATGCCAGCAGTCCCCCCTACCCCCCGCGCCCAACTCTGCAAGCTTCTGAAAGGTGTTTCTAAGTGTCGCTCTCTGCCCGGCTTAAGCAATTCCCCTAAGGTCAGGACGGATGTCGCCATGGAAATGGGAGGCCAAGAGGAGGTATCCTTTCAGACAGGGTGGGAGGGAGAGATCCAGCTGGGTGGAAACGCGTCGCCTTGGAGAATTTGTCATTTCTGCTTTATCACAGAACATCTTCCTCCAACTCCACAGGCTGCCTCCGGTGCAGGTCACCCCTCGTGAACTTGTGTTATGAAGGCACTGCAGAAGTAGGTCGGCCACGCTGGTTTGCAGCACCAGACGCCGGGAGGGGATCAAAGAGCCGTGCCCACCTTCATATGTCCGGAGGAGCTGGTTGAGGGCCTGGATTCCACTTGCTGAACCCATCTCAGGGGGCTGGTTCACAGAGAGCCTTGACCTCCTCCCCCTGGGACTCTTTGAAACAGATGAGGCCTGAAACAGCATCATTGCCTTGAGCCCACCCGTATTCCTGTCTTGCCCTCAATGTATGCATAGGTTGGCCTCATCCAAAGTCTCTCCACTCCCACCCCCCCTCCAAACACCATGTCCTATCCTAGCAACCAATCCCTCCTGTCTCTCCAACAATGGTCTCCCTGACCCATCAGGGTCTCTGGGATAGTATGACCTTGGGTATGTTGTCAGTGAACACTCCACCCAGCCAGCCAGAGTCTTGTTAGCATGTGCGGCACAACTCATCCAGGGAAACGAGTTACCCGCCCCCCCACACACACACACAGGGTGCCCACATGCTCCTTAAGCCCTTCTGGTTGTTTCCTTTCCCTTGCTTAAGTTTCCCTGCCCCTGTATCTTATGATCTGTGCTTCAGAAGTCTGGTGGACCTTGTGGTGTGGTTCATAAGATTGTCACCTGCTGGTGTTTGGAGCTCAAGCACCCAGACTTTTTCTGTGTTTGTCTTGGTCCACTGGACCCCATCTGCCAAGTGTGAATCATTGGTGTACTCCCTATACTAACCGCCTTGCCTCCAGACACCCGTGGGGCAGTCTGGCTCAGGGGAGATGCCACATACACAAACAGATCCCTCTCATGCTAAGTGACTAGCAGGTCTAACTCAAGGAGCCCCTGACAGTTGACTGGAGGGCCAGTGGGTCACACCCAAGGGAAGAAGATGAAGCTGTCAGGTCCTGGGAAATCTGCAGAGGATGGTGACCAATCAGAGTGGCCTTGATGGTAGCAGGGTGGGCAGCCTTGGAGGACACCTGATGGGGCTGCAAGTGAAGCATCACACTGCTAACAGAGAGGTGGAGGGTTTGAACCCAGCCATCACTCTGCAGCAGAAAGATGAGGTTGTCACTGGTTCCTGGGAAGACTTTGGGGGCTATTCTGTTCTGTCCTGGAGACTCACTCTGAGTGAGAGTCCTTGTCAAAGCTCCGGGATGAGGAATCCACCCTCTGATTCTGCCAAAATGTTAAGGAATGGGTGGGAGGCAGTACCTTTGCCACACGGCATGTGCTCCATCCGGCAGCCCAGCTGTGGGACCAGACGCAGCCTCTGGGAGCTCGGGCACCCCTGGGTCAAGTCCCCCAGCTCCTCCGACCTGCAGCTACACTTCAAAGGAGAGGAAGGCAGGCGCACCGTTGGCCAAGTGTGCAGCACGTTTGAAATCACGAGGACAGCCAGGCCACCTGTCTGCATCCCGGCAGCTCCCATTAAACCATCAAAGGCTTATTTGTGTCCCTTTGATGTGGGCTGCGAGTGTATTTCCTGTGAATGATGGGAGATTAAATATTATAAATGGACCCAAAAGGCATGCTTGGCAAAGTCCCGATTTGCCATCTTGGGGTGGACCTGCATCCCCATTCCAACATCGGCTCCTTGCAGCCTCCAGGAACGTGCACAGGCAGCCGCCACTGCTGCACCCCCGCTTTGAAGGGCAATTAGAAATATTGTTCCATCTCTCACATCGGAAGACGACAGCCCCTGCGTTTCTGCTTTCGGCCATCACGGCAGAACTTGCAGTCCATGAAGCTACAGCCAAAACCAGAAGGGGAAGCAAAGGACCAAGCAACGCCAAGGGCATCTGTGAGAGGCCAGGGTGGGGGGACCCAAGAGCTGGGGCATCTTCTTGGGCAAAGTCAGTCTGAGAAGAGATTGTCAGCCTTGTTGGGTGTCTAGGTGAAGGGCTGGGGTGCAAGTGGGACCAGGGGTCGGGCTGGTGGGGGAGTGAGGAAAGCTTCATTCCACCCCCAAGCAACTGGGGGGACAAGGAGTGATGTGTGGGGTAGGCAGGACTTGAGGAGCTAAGGTCCCAAGAGAAAGGGATCTCCTGGCAATGCTGAAGCACTCTATTGCTCACAGAGAGATTGGTGGTTCAGACCCATCCAGTGGGTGCCAGAGAGCAAGACTGGCCGTCTGCTTGCCCTCCTGCTGCAGGCTGGGAAACCCCACAGGGCAGACCTGATCTGTTTCATGGATTGTCTGAGTCAGGACTAGCTGGCCAATGCCCACAACAACAGCAGAGGTTTACACAGCCACCAGGGTGCTCAAATCATACAAAAGATCCACAATGCAGCAGGCAAACTGATAGCTAGGGCTGCTTCTGGACTGAGATACAGGTGTGGATTCTGACCTTCAATGCAAGGAAGACAACTTTTCAATACCCTTTGGTTCTCTCTCTCTCTCTCTCTCTCTCTCTCTCTCTCTCTCTCTCCCTCTCTTCCCCCCCCCCCTTCAACTAGGGGTGCACATCACCTTCCAACCTCCTATGAAAGCAGCCAGACTCCAAATTAAAAACCAAGCTGTGAAGAAAGCATGACAGGGATCAGAGTCATTGTCCATAATGGGTGATTGCAGCATTTTTGAACTACCTTTGCACCAAGAAACTCAAAGCATGCACCTATTTTGCATTAACTCCAGGTAGTGAACATGGGTGACCCTCTGCTATTTACTCAGAGGAGTTTTGTGATGAGGGGCCACTGCATGGCACCAAATGTCACCAGGGACCAGGACAGGACATCCAGACAGGGCCACTCCCACTTCTTAGGGGCCTACTGTGACTAGATCTAGTTCGGCTTCACCGACGCCACCTCCCAGTGGGCATGCTTTGGTTCCAGGGACCAGACCTTGGTATGTGAGAGTCAGGGCTGCCAATAGTCCTCCTTCTACACCCAATCCCTCTGCCCACACCCCATCAACCACTCAACAGTCTGCAGATGCACCTAGCGCCTTTCAGATAGCCGGTCCCATGCCTCGACACCCTGCCCCCTCTATCATCCAGCCTACAAGGGTCGATAGGGCAACAGTGGGGTGTTACAGCCCCCTGCCACCTCCTGCTGTCCACCCTGGAAAGGTACCCCAATTACAGTTCCCTTTTCTCCCACCCCATGTATCCCTTCCTCCATCCACCACCCCCACCCCCGTCCATCCTCCCATCCTCCCACAGCCAGACATCACGGTGAACAAGAGGAGGCATCAGGCAGACAGACAGCCACCAGCCTTCTAGCGGTCCAGTCATTGCCAGGACCATCAGTCAGTCAACATGCCCCAGTGTGTGGGCTTCAGGGGGCCTGGATCTGATAAGGCAGTGCTGCCCGAGAGACATGTCAGCGTCAGGTGTGGGTTAAGGGGATGGTAGTGAGTGAGGAGTGTCTGGTCATATGTAAATGAGCTGCCAGGCTGGTCACCATGCAGGCACCATGGGGGGCGGGGGGATGCCTGCCTGCTGGGGGGTAGGGGGGGGCTTGTTTTCACCAGGGAAGGTGCAAAAGTGCGTGCAGGTGCTCCAGCAGGTGTGGCACCCACACCCCTTCTCCAGAGTCCTTCTGAAAACAGCCCCCACTCCCAAGGGAGGGGGAACACGCATCCGGTCTCCTGGGTGACAGAAGCAGGATTGGCAAGGAAGATTTGCCTTGAACCAATTCCGTGATTAGGTTGAAACGCTTGAAGCTGGCGTGGTAATGTAGGCAGATGGTCACGTTCTTCAAGTCTTTTCACAAAAGGGAACAAACTGGGTGGACATGGGTAACGTGAAAACACAGCCTGAGCTGAGACAGGGTCTCCTGATATTTGGAAGGAGGCAGGAGACAGGGGGTGAGGTCAGAGGCCACAGGGGCACGCTGCTCAGCTCCCCTGGAGCGTGGACACAGGCACGGGCATGCGGAGGCCAGGGTCCTGGAAGCAGTTGGAAAGGAGGTCGCCAGAGAAGCCCGAACACACAAACCTCTGCCATTGAGAGTACCCTGATTCACAAGAACCCTGATAGTGTGTCCTGGTGTTTTGTGAACTTGATGGGAGCAGGTGCCATTCATTCTCCTGAGTACTGCCAGGCGTTCAAACCACTGACCTCGAGAACAGTCAAGACTTACCCTGAAGCACTACCAGAGAAGGTGGCGCCCTGAAAGGGACAGGGGAAGCATTCCATCCAGGCCTATTCAGTTAGAACCGGCCCCGGACATCGGGCAAAGGGGACCGCACTGCCATTTCCCAAGGCTGCTTTCAAAATGGAATACATGTTTTAGAGGATTAAAAAAAGTCACCTATCCACAGACATAGGAGCCCGGTGGCATACGTGTTCTAGATTGGCCTGCCAACTCCAAGCTCAGTGTTTAGGAACCTCCAGCTGCTCTGGAGGGGAAAGATGAGGTTTTCTACTCCTGGGAAGAGCGGTCGTCACAGAAACCACAGGGGCAGGGCTTCCCCGTCCTGCAGGGTCCCCGTGAGTCTGAAGTGACTGATGCCAGTGAGTTCTATAGCCACCGAGCCAGAGACTTTTTTTTTTAATGAACATATGGCTTTCAAGTACACCTGCATTAAGCCCTTGCCGGGGAGGGAGCTGGATCCCAGGGCACACAGGTGAGGCTTTTAACTTAACTTACCATGGTAAGGCTCCACTCAGGATCCTGGGACTCTGACGAACGGTGAGAAAGACAAAAAGGAAGAACATCAAAAAAAAATAAAGGAGGAACATCATCAGCATAACTCAAAATGAAAGCACTGGAGGAAGAATTCAGAGCTGGAGTGGCATTGACATATTGGAGGACTCTACAGCCAAGCTACTTAGTGAGGCAGGACATATCAAAAAATGATGAGGCAGACGTCGGGCCACAGGGAGGGGATGCCGTGGGGTCTGGAGACAGAAAAGACACCTGACATCATGACATGTCCACATGTCCTAAGGGGAGGCCCCTGGACACCAGCCACCAATGTCAACAGCGAGAGAGACACAGCACTCTTCTCCACGGTCCTCCCTGACTCGGGCCTAATTGAGCAAAGCCCAAGATTGAAGCAACAGAATTAAGTTCCGATGTATACACAAGTCTGTAATAAAAATGATCTATGTACAGATGCCTAGATGGACATATAAGCTGAGCAGACATGCAAACTGGAAGATGAATGTGTGTGGGCCTGGCACACAATATTTGTGCCGAGGTATTTACATCTGCTGCACATCTCTCCAGGGACATGGTAGCTTGTACAATGGGTAAAATTATATAAAGTTCTTCGTCATAATCATGCCTGGTGTCTCAGGACTATAGTCTCAGGGGATGCGCAGGTCCATTGGCAGAGCATAGTCCACAAAGACATTGTTCTCAACCTTACTGTGGTGATCGGTGACGAAGGTCCCCAAAGCTTCTTAATGGCCAACTCAGGGGCAACTAATAGTCTCCTTCTCCTCCATCCAGAGCAAAGAAGGAAGCTGAAGATGTACACAAACCATGAGCCCTGTGGGGTGAAGCACCCTTCAAACCTGAATATTCACCAACTTGAGGTCAGAAGAACTGGATTGTGCCCAGCCACTGCTATCCACTTCATAGAATGGGATCGTGTTACACGTTTCTGCATAGAGTTGGAGAAGACTCTGGGACAAAAGGCAAAATCATCAAGAGAACAGGTTTGAAAGTTCAGATAAAAACTGGTCTGTCCCCCTCTCCCCTTACAGAACTACAGAACTTAGTCTCCCTTTAAGGCTGGAGCTGAACTCACCGCAGTGCTCAGCTTTCAGTCCAGCACTAGGTCTCACATGAACGAGAGCCTCAGGGAGGTACACGGCCCTGGGAATCATCATTCCATTTGATGAAAAGGGCAGCCTTTACCCACAGACAATGTTCAGAAGGCAGAAGAGTGGACAGAGCTGGGGACTCCCGGAAGGGAGTGGGATACATGATGGCTATCAGGGGCAAAAGGTGTGTGAATTGCGAGAATGAAAACAGATTAGCTCTGTAAAACTTGGACGCGATGCACACTATAATGTTTTAGAATGTGTCTTCACTTACAGCTAAACAAAGACGGACAATGGTGGAATGGGTTGCCGCCGGCTGACTCTGCAGGAAGATGGGGAATAAACTCCACATGGCTGACGTGGCCAGGGGCCAGCTGTCCTCGCTGCTGTCTTGTTTCCAAGAATTGGCACCTAGCAGAGGCTCGGTGGAGAGGTGTTGGCTGGATGCGTGCATGCAGGAGGGAGGGAGTCCCTCACTGAGTATCCTGCCCCAGCATCTGCTAGGTGCCTCACCCTAGGGACACCCAAGGAAGCCAAGCCACTGCCCTGCTCCTGTAGCCAGCTGGGATCCAGTTCCTCCCAGCTGACAGCACCCGCAGGTGGGCTGGGCAGAGCTGCTCCCAGGGGATCTCAAGGCTGTGACATTTCTGGAAGCAACTCCCTTTCCTTTGGTTTGAACTGCCAAACTCTCCGCAAGGAATCAAGTACTTCACCCTCTGCTTCACCAGGGATAGCTTACAAAGGTGCTGCCATGAGATGCTACCCAGTGTTCCCGACCTGTGGGGGCTCCATGAGAAACAGAATGAAGCACTGCCTGCTCCTGCACCAGCTCACCACCTTCGCTGCCTCGGAGCCCATCAATGCAACCGTGGTGTCAGCCCACCCCATGAAGAGTCTTTCTCCATCAGGTGCTTACTGCTGCCTGGATCTGACTTTGACGTAAGGTCTCCTCTGGCAACTTCCTTTGCCAATGGCAATTCCATGCCCCCCACCCCCAAAATAATATTAACCACCACTGAGAGTACCTCTGTCCACATGTCAAGCCGAGGGAGAGCCATGGAGGGTCGACCCACTGGCTGCTTCCAGTATATTCCTACTCAGAGGGGCCCCATAGCACAGAGTAGAACTGCCCCTGGGGGTTTCCAGGGCTCCACACTGGAGAGGGGGGAGCAGAAAGCCTCATTTTCCTCTCTTGGAGTGAGTGGGCATTCAAACAGCTGACCTTGCAGTTAGCAGCCCACTCCTAACCCGGGTCACCAGGGTTCCTGGAGGGCCTTCGGTGCAGGGTCCCTTTCCACCTCACCATTGGCAGAAGCAGGTACCAGCGCGCTGCTCCGACAGGGGAAGAGTGAATTAGAGTCCCAGCCACTTCCTGACCCGTATTTGAACATGGTTTAAGGCTCTCATAAAACAGGCATTAGGAAGCTTACGCCTAAATCGCTCAGCAATATCCTTGGGGGTGCGTTCATTCTTTCCCAACTTTTGATTTTCTGCGGCTCCCCAGAATCCGGGAAGGTAATTTGATGCAGGAGGTAGGAGATCAAAGAAGAATGGAATCAAGGAGGCAGAGGTGGAATCCAGGCTGGGAAAGCTGTTAACCTGGAAACCATTAAGCACGCACTTTCTGCAGTTTGGGTGTGAAATTCTGCCATTTACGAACCTTGTTGGCGTGCTCCTATGACATGGGTCGGTTGAAGTGGAGTCAGAATCAGGAGACAAAATCGATTTCCTTGTATTCTACGGAACAGGCTTCAATAATGTTTGTTTGTTTCTCATAAAGGACGGGGGGAGGGGTTGGGGGGATACACGCTAAAGAAAAATGAGAGCGATCCCAGGATACACAGCTCTGCCCAGGGTTCTTAGGTGACTGTGAAGATCACAATTCTCATACCTTTTGTTCATTAAAAATAGACATGTTATTGTTATTACTTGAAAAGACACATGTCTCGGGTCCTTCTTTTCAATTGATTAGGTTTCCTAGAAATTGATCACCAGCTGACTCCTTCTAACTGCTTGGCATCTTGGTACAGCAGTGAAAGGGCTCAATCATTTACCCAAAGGTCAGTAGTTCAAACCCATAAGCCCCTCTGTGGGAGAAAAATGGGGCAACTTGTTCTGTAAAGATGCAAACTTTGACAATCCTTTGGGGTGGTCCTATGGGATTGCTGTGAAATTGATGGCAGTGGGTTTGGTTTTGTGAGACCAGAACTTCAAAGGATAGAATCAACTTAAAGTCCAACTTAAATAGCTAGGTAGCTATTGCCCGATTCATCACAGTAACAAAATGACAGTTGAAGTAGTAACAGAAATAATTTGATGGGGGTGGGGGGTGGGGGTGGATGCCACAACATGAGGAAGGTTGATAAACAATGTGCTCAAGTGAGAAAAGTGTGAGGCTAAGGAGGGGTTGCATTTAAGTAGAACGCGGCCTGGATATCATTTTATCTGTGCTTCTTTTACGCATTTGCATGTTGCGTTTTAAACAGATTCATACATACATGCCATCTGATGTAGATGTCTTCCGTTACGAACTTTAAAACCACTGTCTGTTTTCTGGGAGCTGTGCCTTTTCCACCAGCACACTGTTGTCTGTTCTCACGGAGGCAGGCTCATGGTTTAATGGAGATAAAAACGAGGAAGGGAAAGCACTGAGCGCCACGTCCCCTGAGATAGAGACCCCTGGGAGCTCAGAGAGGACCTCCGTTCTCCAGTAATGAATCCTGCAATTACCGGAAAAGAGACCGCTCCCTGAGCAAGTGGTTCAGAAATGAGAGGTTGGGGAAAGAAATAATAAGAAGAAAGGTGCTGGCCACGGCTGGGAATGGAAGCAAACCAACAGAAGAGAAAACCCAGGAAGAGCGTTACAGATTGTGAAGTGTGATGGCAAGAATGATCACTGAGCTGGCACCCTTTGCCTTCACCACAGAGCTCCATCCCGATCCATCTTCCCCACCCCAATCGAGTTTACAAGTCAAAACAAGCTCTGAACAACAGCAGGCTAACTCAATCCCCTCTGAAAACCCAGACGTGCTGGCCACAAAGCTGCTGGGGGCAGAACCTTGTAGCCATTTGGGAGGGAGCAGCGAAGGGAGAAGCGTCTGCACTTGCTTTGTTTTTTAATGTTTCTCTGGGAGCTTTTCCCCGGAGACAGGTTGGAAATGCAGCTGTCTCTTTGTCTGGATGCTTCCAGATTCACAAAGAAGCCGAAGTGTAAATTGCAATGGGAGGGATTAGTGTTCAGGCGTGCTTCTGCACCTTCTGCATCTCCGCCTGCTCTCTCTTTGGAATCAAACTGAAAAGTGATCATGTTCTGACTTCCCGCCACACCCATAATTACCCCCCTCATTCCAGCTCAGGTGGGACACCTGTAGAGGTAACACCTGTGATTTTTCTTTCTCCTTTTGTCTTCTTTTAAAGAGCCAAGGCGAGCACTTGCTGGAGTTTAGAATAAGTGAAAAGGAAGATAGCCTCTATAATGTGTCCAGCAGGAACCAAGTGACCTAGTAGGAGAGTGTCCAGGGTTCCTTCCTTTCCAGACAGAGACCATCACGAGTCGACGAGTGGTGTTTTCTAAGACCACAAATGCCGCCTTGCATGCCAACACGATGCCAAGAAAATGGTCCCTTGGCTTCCAGACAACTGAATTCTAAACAGCAGGCAACAGAGCCCTACAAGTGCCAAAGGGAAGAGCTCATCTCCTAACCTGAAGGTCGGCAGTTCAAACCCACCGGACGTCTCCCTGCAAGAAGGATGTGTGGCCTGCTCCCACGGAGAGGATTATTGTTCTGGGTGCAGGCGTCAGCCTGGACTCAAGGGCAGCGAGGTTGTTTGGGGAGTTTGGGTGCTGTTCATTGGCTCTAAGTCCGAGTCACTCCCATGTACCACAGAAAGGCAGCCATGTACAAGCACCCCGTCCGGGGCCATCCTCACCATGGCCGCTGCTTGAGTTCCTTGTTGCAGCCATTGCGTGAGTCCATCACGTTGAGCTTTCTGCTTGCTTTCTGACCTGCTACTTTCCCAAACACGATGGCCTTCTCCACGGACCGATCCCTTCAGAAAGCAAAGTCTTCCCACGCGTCCTCTTAAGGGTCATGCTCTCCGTAGCTCTTCCAAGAGAGAGATACTTACTGTTCTGGTAGTCCTTTGTAGAGTCGGTATTTCTTTGCCATCATCATAATTCAAAGGCATCCAGGCGATCCATAAAAATGAGAGCCAAGAGAACCTTGTGAGGCAGTAATGCTCTACCACATGGGGTCGCTGTGATTCAGAATCGACTAGACGGCTCCCAGCCATAGCAGCAAGTGTTCATAAAGAAAGTTGGGGCATCACAGAATGAAATGCCGCAGTTACAATGACACACGTGAGCACAATGTCTGCATGGGTTTTTCTAAATTTCGCCCATCATATAGCACATATCACCACGAAGCCACGGTGCTTTGTTTCCATTTAAGCGGACAAGTATTGCCCATGTGCTTTATGAAATTTGGCCGTCCTGGGAGTTGGTGTGTGGTCCTCGTTGTGAATCCCAGTCCTATTAAGAGTTTCCTCTTGACTGAATTACTCAGACAGCAAGATGCTTTTCTTAACTTGTGGTAAATGTACACCCCGCACCCCACTCTCTTAAATAACTTTAGATTCCAGAGAGTATTAAGTGAAATGCCATGATGCTTTGCAGCAAATTGTGAGGGAAAGCCTCGTCATTTTAATCATATTGTCAAAACCAAAATAAGTCAATGTATCAAGTTGTTTCTTCATATTGCACCTTAATTGCATGAGGATCTTTCCTACCAGAGAATAATAATAATAAAATAGATCAAAGAAGTACTTTTCTTAATCACACCAAACCTGGTTAGTAGAGTTTGCCTTGAGAGAAAATGAGCAATTATGGAGCTCATTAGAAGCTGACAGCCAACCAGCTAATAGGAAGGGATTCCCATATGACTGTGGGAAGAAAAATAAATCTTTCATGGGTAAGTTGAAGCAACGATGATGGGGACTCTGAGAAAGCCAGGGTCAGGACTGTCGTGAGGTACACTGCCAACCGTGAGTACTGTGTATGGTCTGCAGTAGGAACTCCTCATGGGAATGCTGGGGGATGGAGTCCACCCAGCAATGCTTTAGAAGAAAAGTAGAGAGGTCTACTTAGGGGAACTCAGTCATTGGAAACCCTGAGGAGCATGGGTCTTGGCATGGGTGCCAAGCATCTGAGTCAACTCCATGGGGCTTGGTGTAAGGGGAGGAAAGAAGAGGCCAACACCACTAGTAGTTTGGGTTACCTTTGTCTCCTCTGTGCAGTGACCAAACAGAAACACAAGCTATGTTTTCAATCAAGTTGCTTTGTACCCAGGAATATGGAGCATGACACAGAGTTGAGTTTCCATTAGGGGCGCTTTGATGCATTTATAGGTTAGTCCATAGACAGCGAAGAAAACACATGTTTTAAAGACAGCTAAGGAATATGCCCAGGAATACCAAAGGGATGTGCGCGCATGATGGTGAGAAGGGGCAGCGTGTCGTCAGTTGTGCATGGAGCCACTATGAATTGGACCTGACTGGAGAGTACCTGCCGGCTTCCATCAGACAGAGCACCGTTGGCTTGCATTCAAAGCTGAAGCCAATGATAGAAAAGGATCTAGGCGGATAGTGAGGAAATTGTGTTGTTTTGTGGCACTTCTTCTTAAAAACCCACCGAAAACAGCAAGAAGAAAAATAACCTTAACAGGAAACCGCATCACTGGAGACGATGGAAATGACCAATTGACCAATGTCAACGCCAAGGGGTGGAGTCCCTGCACTCTGGACAGACACGAGAGGACAGCTCTTTGTCCATCCATAGTTCTTGGGTTTCCAGCAGGAGGAGATGGCCCCATTCAGATGAAAGACTCCAGGGAACAGACAAATTGCCCCATTAAAGAGCAGTTCGAACAAAGGTGGGCACGACACAGAGATGGTATGAGTTGGGTGGCAAAGCCCAGCAATAAAACCAGTGTCACAGCAAGGCAAGTTCTAGACATTTTTCGGCTTCTCTGAGCATCTGAAAACCACAGTTTACTCTGTGAAGGGAGTGCTACTGTGAGGAAGAAGATTGAAATACTGTGAGAAAGAATAAAACATAACGGGGCACAAAGTGAACACGTGGTGTTGTAAGAAAATGGCGCTCATAGGCCCATTGGAAAGAGGATGTGTACAGACCTCGCATGTGTGTGTGTGTGTGTGTGAATAGTCCAGTGTAGAGATGCTCAATAAACCAAGATGTAATAAAATGAGGTATACTCCCCACGTCTACCCCTCAGGTGGTATGGGGCATGCTTACACTAGCATTTATGCGTAACTGAGAGTCAGACTTGACTGGAACCCCAGAACTTGCTCTATTGGGTGCAAAGAGTGAAGCGCTGGGAAGCCTTGGTTCCCTGGTTTGACTGAGCGGCCCGCTTGGTTGCTTTATCTATGCCTGGCGGGTGTGCTTCATCTGCAGACAGCCTTGTTCGGAGAGCTTTTGTTGTGCTGCCTTTTGTCTGCATGTGTGGCTGGGTTGGTTGTGCTTGGTTTTCCCGTAGGCAGAGGGAGAGGACTCCTCAAGAGCTTGATCAGAGGGTCTCTGGCAGCCGTGTGTGGGCTCCTGGAACCCCACCATGGGGTCATCTTGGTGTCCAGGCTCAAAGCGCTCAATAAATGAAGGGATCTATATCAGGTAAGGGGCAGGATAGAGGTGCTTCTCAGGGCAGCCAGCTATATGACTTACAAAGATTCTGATGAGGTGGGCAGGCCTCATGGTCACCCCAAACTTAGAGAGGTCACCTCGCCACCGCTGAGGCAAAGCGAGAGGAAATGCCAAGATCCCCTCGAACCAACAAGAGCCCTAGAGACACAGCACTGGGTAATTCCAGCTCCTTCCACTTCATTTCTGCTCATTTTCTTACATTAAATTCAAAAAATGAAATACTTTCTTTTAAAATGAAAATCGCATGCACAGAACCATCCCTTCTCTGCAGACGGTAATTGATCTATTTCTCTCTTATCTGCACATATGCTGGAGAGATGCTGCAACCGGGGATGATTAACGACTCGTGGGCGAGATTTTAGGTGGTGATTTTTAATCCTTTCCCGTGAATTTTTCCATATGTGGCTTGAATCTTATATAATACGCTGTGTCATTTTTTACAGGAAAAAAATAAAAGCCATTCCTCTTCAGTAAACAGAAGGATCTGCAACCAACCCCAACTCTATAATATAGATGCATCAGGACAAAGGAATAGTGAGACCGGTGTCGTTGGGAGGTGACCCCGAGTTGGCTCTGGCGCACGGTGACCGAGCCTGCTCTTTCCCCTGGTCTGCAACTTCAACGGGAATGACAGCCTTCTGCAGGTACCAGTTTCATCAAATAACTTGTCCACAGAGAGCTGAGGTCCCATGACCTTCAGTTTGCCGGACCAGCCTAGCTTTACAGACTCCTGTATATGTGAGTCTGTTCTTTTAGCAGTCCACAGGATACCCATCAATCATCCCCACCACCATAATCCAGAAGCATTCATTGTTGTCCCGCTTTTATATGCAGTGTCCGGTTTTTACATGTTTATGAGGCGATGGAAAACACCATGGCTTGAGTCAGACACACCTTATTCCTCCACTGTATATCTTTGTCTTCTGCACACTATTTCACAATAAATTTCCCCAAAGTAATACCTCACTGCTAGACTGCTTCTTCAATTATCTTAGATTATCAAGCCAAGCAAAAGAAGATCCTTGACAACTTCCAACAATCCTGCATAGGACACAATCCAGTTGTGAGGCTTTGTGCCTTCTGTGGTTGGAGTGTGATCCAGATTGAAGGCTGAAGCATGATTTTCCTCCTCGATGCTTTAAGTTTTCTGCTCTCTCAGCAAGCACAATGGTACCGTCTGCCTCTCACAGGTAGCTAATGCGTCTTTCTCAGTTCATGATGCTTCCTTCTTCTTCGTATCATGCAGCCCCTTTGAGTATTTGTTCTGCAGACCCGGAATAAGTGCAGTGAAAGGACAGGACCCAGAGGCATGCCTGCCCTGACTTTGTGCCTCACACTGTGCCCCCACTCACACAGCTGGTCCGTCTGCAGGGTGTGCACGAGCTCAAGAACTACCCTCAAATGTTACTAATAACAGTCTCCAGGTGACAGCATGAAATGCAAAAGAAAACACAAATCGTTTCCACAAAGCCCATTTTGACCTCACACCACTTGAGAAGGCAGGGGAGGACTGTTGCATGGGTAAGCCTGCAGAATATACGCCTGGACAGAGGTGGACGCCGCATCTCTCTCTTCCCGAGCGGCCGGGGAGCCCCAGGGCTGACCTTCCAGCGAGCAGCTGAGCGTTTGACCACTGTGCCATTGGGGCTCTTTGCCCAGATGGAGCCTCTGCTTACTTCCATGGACAGCGGGGCTCTGGGTGTGCATTTCCTACTCACGGCAGTTAGTCGATGTTTGCTTCAAATAAAAAAATAAACACCACCAATGGCCCTCCTTCCCCAAACAATCACCCGTTGCGTTCCAAGGTCCACCTTCAGGGGACAGGGGCCGCAGCAGGGCTCCCCGTCGCTGGTACCAGGAGGAGGATGGCAGGCAGACACGCGCTCCCTGAGCTTCAGGATGATTCCTCTTGCGCCCACGTCTCCCTCCTGAGAGCCCATTTCCCCTTCTCAATAGCCCCGTGCCGATCAATAAATCTGTCCTTCGCAGGGCACCGCCGCAGCTTTCTTCCCACTTCGCCTAATTGCGTTGGGGGAGTCACGGAGAGCCACTGCACGCGCGGCCCCGCTTGGAGTTAATGTATTCATTAGTTATAATTGGCTCCAGAATGTCCTCACCAATCTTAGTCTCCTACTTACTTAATGGTTTTGATTGGATGTAGAACACTTTTATCTGGGTTAATTTACTATTCATAGCACAATGATGGAGTATTCATTTTGTTACCCAGATTACAGCAGTAAATGGAGTGATACATCATCCACGGGAAAGCTGCATGGTATTTTAGTGTTAAAAAATGCCTTTCAGGCGTCTTAAAGTGGAAAACAACATTTTCGCCACAACTTTTGTCGTTGTCAGCCTGCCCCGCCCAAATTTCACGTTGTTCTTCACGCTCACACATGTGGGCACCTCGGGCGGTGACCGTCGCCCTCCCTCATCCCTGCAAAGCTTTGCTGGCTGCTGCTGAGTGGGCGGGGCCAGGCACAAGGACTCAGGCTGAGAGGGCCAAGCGTGCAAGGATGAAAGAACCCATCCACCCATAGGCAAGACCTATGCTCAACTGGGCATGACAAGCCCTTTGCATTTCCCACGCTGCTGCCTTAGATCCCGAGCTCCGTCTACCTGACTGGCTTCATCCCACATCTCTCTTTGAGATCCAGCTCATCATTCACGATTCCTGAGTCAATGATCGCCCTGTCAGGTCGGTGCCAAAGACCTCTTCAGCCGGCTTGAGAGTGCATCTCTGATCCACCTTCCACTAGATCCCCACAGAAGGTAGCACTTATGGGACATGTGTTGGGCTGCTGAGCGCAGGAACGGCAGTTCAAACCCCGGCGGAGAGGTGAGACTGTGTGCTCCTGGATAAGCAGAGCGCCTTAGAAACTCACGGAGCGTGTCCATTCTCCCTGTGCGTGGCTGG
This sequence comes from Nesogale talazaci, assembly GCA_004026705.1. Classification (NCBI taxonomy): domain Eukaryota; kingdom Metazoa; phylum Chordata; class Mammalia; order Afrosoricida; family Tenrecidae; genus Nesogale; species Nesogale talazaci. The sequence continues at coordinate 11,502 of PVJH01018113.1, read as the reverse complement.
GTCAGAACCAGGCGAGTGGCAGTAGGTTCCCTCTGGGTGTGGTGTGCTCTTGCTCACATATTAGAAGTTTGCCCCTCCAAAGCTCTGGGACAGGTACATGCCCTTTCTTGCTCAGGCTGGCTGGCTTTCACCCCACCCCCTCCCAGTCCCCCATCGGAGACCCGCTCTAACCCACTGTGGTCCACTCTATTGTGGAGCTGCTGAGTACAGGGCTGCGTGGCTGGGTCCAACCACGCTGGGTGCAGTTCTCACGGCTGTGACCTTCCCGCTGCACACCGATCTTTCTCCTGACGTGTCTCTTGGCAGGAACAGCCTCCCCTTGGTCAGGGTCCCAGGAATTAACTGCCCAGGACATCCAGGCACCCTCCCTGTCCCACCCGGGACAGCAGAGCCTAGCAGGTAGTGACCTGGACCTGCCCTCCTCCTCCTCCTGCACATAGCACCCAGTCCCTTAAATCAGAGGACGCCCTGCAGTGAGGGCTCCTGATGAAGCAACCCGCGGCATGACAGAGCAAAATGTCGTCTGGTCCCCAGGGTTCCCTCCGTCCTTGTGTTGTGTGAGTCCCTTGCTTGCTGCAGACACTTGTTGGGGGCCTTTCCCTTTCTCCTTGCCCTTCTACAGTACCAAGCATGACATCCTTCTTTAGGAACCGACCTCTCCTGATACTGCGTCTAAAGTACATGAGACAAAATGCCACCATCCTCTTCTCCAAGGGCTGTACTTCATCTTAGACAAACCTGCATGGCTTCTAGGACTCGCTGGCATCTTTAGTCTGGCCTTCACCAGCACCGTCATCCAAATAGACCGACTCTCCATCCATCTTCCTTATCCAGTTTCTGACTCTTACATGCCTGGGAGATGATTGGGTCAAGCACACTGTGGACGTCACATAAACCTCCTTGTGAGGATTCTGTGAACTTCCTCTCTCTGCTTCACATTCCTGTTGAAGGAGCCACACGCTCAGAGAGCTGGAGGAGCCACGTGGAGACCCGCACCAGGGCTGAGGCGCTTCCATCACCACTGGATCCACAAGACTTTCACCTACCGGCCTGTGATCTTCCTGCCCGCTGCATCATCACGTGTACAGTGTGAATCTGATCAGACCTATGGGCTCATCTCAGACTTATGGACTTGATCTGGGCTGGGCTGGGATGTTTTCTCAATATACAATTGCTCTGTGATACAAAGTTCTCTCTGACACACAGATGAGTGACTCTGGATGTACACAACACACACTGTCGTCCTCAAGGTCACATACTTGCTCTTCAACACTTTAAAGCAGTTTCATAAAGCTTGTCTTCCCAACACATTGCATCATTTGACCTTTGATTTCTCAAGTGCTGAACTAGGAAGAAAGGACAACTACTTTGGAGAGAACTGTGTTGTTCCCAGAATGTCCACCGCTGTTGACCCTCAGGCTCTTCAACACACAGCAGGCATGTGGTGAGCAATAGTGAGGAGGCTGAGTTTCAGGGAGATGACTGCTGGGAGCCCGGCTGTGATGGTTACAAAATTGGATGTCAACTTGAAGATACATAAAAGGTCGAGCTGGTAGCCAAGCTGCCCATCAGGTCACAGCTTGGTGGCACCTCTGGAAGAGTGGTCTTCTCAGAAGCAGGGTCATGGGGAACCTCCCCTCTCCCTGCCGTGACCCTCCTGCTTGCTGGACACCCTGATCACGGGCAGAGTCCTGCCATGTCTCGACCGACCTTGGATCCACAGGACTGTGCATCCACCGGCCTGTGACCTCCTTGCACATGGGATCAGTGCATGCAGCTGCATGAGTCTGAAGACAGACTTACGGACTGGTATCAGACTTATGGACTCGAGTTTGACTGGGCTGAGCTCTCTCCATAATACATCACTGCTTCTTGACACAAAGCTCTTTCTTGCACATCTAGGGGTGTCGATGGATTTGTTTCTCTAGTCAACCCAGCCTAACACACCTGACCATTCCAGGATCAGCATGGCCCAGCCCCAATCTCTTTACAGGGACCCCCTGAGTTCAGGGAACCAGGACCCACTCACAAGCACAGTCTACCAGGCCAGCCACACTTTCTCACAGAACAAGACACCAGTGGGTTCTCAAGAGCTGCATTCCTTTCTGCTCCTCCAGGTAGGATGGGCCTGCCATGCAATGAGTTCTGCAAGGAACCATTTGCCTTTGGGGGTCCATGCATAAGAGCCAGGAATCCTGGGACACAGGAAGACTTAAGTGAATGATGTGGAGTGTAACATCGTAGCCTTGCTATGTGACAAAAAAGAAAATTAACTCCCAAGTTACAGCAAGTTAAAAGAAAGAAAAGAAAAAACATAGACCCAGGAATAGATTTTGTTTGGGGCTCACATTTCCTTCAACTTAAGAACAATGAGCTCTGACATCATGACATCACGGCCTTACTCCATACTTGCCTTCAGGAAGGGAAAGCAGAAGATATGAGTGCTTTAGCAAAATGTGGCACCAAAACATGTAGATGGTGCCCAGCTTTCAGATAAAAGAGCATCTGGGGTCTTAGAGGCTTGCTCCAAACAAGTAGCCATCCAAGTGAGATGTCAACCGAGTCCACAGGAAGAAGTGCACCTTGAGCAACCACTGAGGGATTAGAATGCTCATAATACAAAGTCACTACCCTGGGACTGCACAGGAAACAAGCCCCCGGAGAACTCACCCAGCTAACCTTGAGGGGTGGGAGGAAAGAGGTCCCTAAACAGACAGCTTGGGAGAGAGGAGTATAGAAGATCAAAGGCATTCATCTGACCTGAACAGTTAAACCTTTGTCACTAGATTCCCCCTATGATGCAGGCGGCACCTGATCTGGTTTCCGAAATTTTCTATATTTTTGGTTTGTACTTCTGTATTTGGCTTTTGATCATTCTTAGCTGAGTGTATCCCGAGATGTCATGTCAAAGGAAGTCACCCTCTTGAAGCTCTGCTAGATGCTTTTCTGTTTTTCAGTTTATGAAACTCAGGATTTGAACCTATAGGGGACAGCAAGTAGAATAAAGGTTTGGGGGGGGGGAGAGGGGGACAGTGGTGGTGATGGCGGTGGGATAAAAGAGAGATGATGTCAAGGAGTCCACGAAGATAAAGAATGTTTGGAAACCTATTGTGGTAGCCATACACAATTCTCGACATGATATGATCTATGCATTAGATCCCTACTAACAATAGAATTTGAAAAGAGAACTGGAGATGGACAACACGGTATCAGTCAGTGGGGCACAGTGTCCATGTGGGAAGACCTTTTGGCACAGGGCTTCATTGCCCTCCTGGTCCCGGCTGGGGTTGGGCTTATCTTCGGAGCAGCCCGGTGCACAATAGGACGGAACACCAGAACACTGCACAGTCCAGCACCTCCCTCACAACTGTCCCTGTGTCTGAGCCCAGGGAGCGGCCACTGTGTCCGTCCATCTTGTCCAGGGTCTTTTACTTCTGCCCTGCCACTTCCCCAAACAGGATGTCTTCTCCAGGAACGGATCTCCCAAAATCTGTCAGACAAACTCTCGACGTCCTTGCCTCTAAAAGAGCCCTCTGGCCCTACTTCTTCCGAGACACATGGCCTTTCTGCCGTTCACATTGTCCTGGAGGAGTTGTTCAAGGAAGATCACACTCCATCCGTCCATCCCTCCAAATGACGGGTCGAGGGTCCAGCGAGTGAGTGAGTTTCAAGCTGTGCAGGACACGGGTGAGGGGCCAGCATGGACGGGATGAAACGGATGGGGCTGGGGCGGAGGTGATCATTGCTTTCTGATTGTTGACTTTCATGTTCATTTGGCTTTGTAAATAATGAGCCTGCATTATTTATATCATCAGCGGGCAAGTGAGCCCGGATGTTGGGGGTGGGGGTGGGGGAAGCAGGGAGGAAGAAATGCAGTCAACAGCAAGAAGGTAGAGAGGATCTGGCAGTCTCAGGACCTTCCAGCTGAGCCTGTGTGTGCCCAGCTCCCTCGGAGGAAGAACCTTCCGGTGGGAGGCTGCCCGAATCCTGACTACTCCAGACAAAAGGACAGCCCCGTCCTTGGAGAATGTATGATCTCCCAAAGTTTCACCTCCCCTCCGGACCCCTCCCCCAAGATCAGGGCCTTAAGGAGACCCAAGCACCTTGGCCAGCAGTGAGCCCCCCCCACCCCACCCCCCACCCCACCAGCACTTTCAGTCTACACACAGGCAGGGGAATTCCCAGGGGAGAGCACTCAGAGGGGAATGGAAACAGCTTTTTGAATAACGAGCTGCTTATGGACATGTTTCAAAGGCAGGGGTCAGCTGCTGGACTCTCAGCTCTCAGTACAGACAGGGTGAGGGCACCCCAGGCCCGGGGCTCTGCAGCCTTAGGGAGGGCCAGAGCAGTGGCCCCCCTGGGTGCTCAGTGAAGGCTGCCCACCAGTCCTGGCCCTTCAGCAACTCCTCACAGCCCCCGCCCACCTGTGGGGGTGATGGTCACCAGGAGGGGCTGTGTTCTAGAGGCACATGTTCCACCAGCATGTTCTCATCTCCATCGAAGGGACGTATTGGAGCTAATTAGGCCAAGCAGCAGCCATGAAACACCGGCTGCAGCCTGACCTTACGCTCCGCTGACCTCGGACGGGGCCTGAAGGGAGCAGTTTCTGACCATGGAGGGGATTGCCACGTCTGAGCCTGATGTTGGGACCAATAGTCACACACCCCAGGAGACCAGCTAAAACCCCAGCACAGTGACTGCAATAAACGGGTCCCAGAGTGCCGTGGTTGTCCTCGTGCCCAGGTGCCCAGCGGAAGGATGGCTTGGGCTCAGGCTCAGGAAGCAGAGGGGAGTGAGCTAACAGGCAGTGTGTACGTTAGTGTGTCCGTGAGTACATCTCTGGGGGCTCCCCTGCACTCTAAAGGAGTGTTTGGGGCTCTCATTGGAAGCCTGAGCTTCTAGCATGTACGTGAGACGGTTTGCTCCTCAGACATGGGGGTGTGTCTGTGTGCCTTCATGTTGCATGCACATGCCAGGGCTGAACCTCTCACTGAGGGTGATACGTTCCCGAAAACCTGGAGGACTCCTCCTCATTTTGCAACGCAGAGCCAATCACACACACACACACACACACACACACACACACACACACACACACACACTTGAACTTCAGGCTGGCCGAAGGCGATCTGTACAAAAGCAGCTCATTGTCCCACCCAAGGACAGAGGCAACAATAGCAATAACTACCCAGGCCAGGAAAAACCAGGGCTAGACAAGCAGCACGTATGTCTTGAAGGTCGGTGACAAGGAGCAGGCCAGCCTGCACGAGCGCAGAGGCCTGGTTTGGTAGTTTCATGAAGGATGAACGCCTGGTAAGGTCCCTGAGTGACCCCGATGGTTGGTTCAGGGCTAGCACTGAAGGGTCAGTTATGTCAGCTGCACCACACTCACATAAGTCCTACTGAAGAAGGCCCAGGGCTGCCTGGGGCAGCTTTTGCCCTGCTCAGTGTGGGCACTCTTACGCTGGCATGGACACCGGGGCAATGCTGAACAGGGTGTGGCTGCTCACAGATGGCACTCTAGTCTGGGGAGGGGGCTGTGGTGAGCAGTCTGGCAGGTGGTGCCCAGGCTTGCACAGGAGAACTCTGCAGCACTGTGACTCGGCCACACCACGGGGCACCGTGACTTTGTTTTGATGATTGATGGATGTCACTGGTCCTTAATGCACGAACCCCGTACTTCGAGTCATTCCCCAGCGACTCCTTGTCTCTGTCCTATAGCCATGAGGCAAAAGAAGGGGCATCACTCAGAATCCTTGACCTTGAGATGCCCCCACCTCAGAACCTGCCTGGCCAACAAGCCGGCCTTTCTAAGCAATCACAGGCTGGGCCCTGGGCCTCTCAGATCCCCATCATTTCTCCTGTTACGTGGGGAAGGAGCCGCAGCCAGGTGCTGTCCACTCTGTGCTGATTCGGGAAGCCACGTGGCAGAATAGGAAGGCTCCATGGGATTCCCTCCGCTGAGCTGACATCTCTGTCCGGTGCTCATGACCTTGTTGTTTTTGGAAGTGGAGTGACAGGTCTTTCCTCCCAGACCATCTTATTCCCAGCAGCGTTTCCCGATGCGGATGAGACCACACCTGGGAGGACACAGAACAATCCAGGGGTGGGGAGGTGATGTGCAAAGCATACACAACACCTCGTCTGATTAGAGGCTACAGGTGGGGAGGATGGGGAGATGTGGTCTCACACACTTTGGACACAAGTTGTCAGGAGAGACCAGTCCCTGGGGATGGACATAATGTGTAGGGGCATCAAGTAGAGGGGCAGCAGCAGAGGAAGGTCCTCAGCAGAGTGGATGGACATAGGGGCGGCACCGCCAGGCTGCAGTGCAGGAAGAGAGGTGAAGGTGGAGCAGGACTGGGCAGTGGCTCCTTCTGTCATGTGTGCACACATGCGTGAGGTCGCTGTGGGCTGCCATGGACTGTAGAACCCCTGCAGCAGGAACATGGGCCAGAAAACAGACATGGAGTCCAAGTGCTGACGTTTTTTGCTTTGTCTTGTTTTCTGAAAAAGGGTGTGGTGACCAGTAGGCACCATGCTGAAGCTGAGGCAGTGCCCACATTGAATTGACCAAAACCCAACCAGATGAAGAGAAAATATTTGAGCCTGTGCACTGGTGCATGTAGCTGCTGACTTTATGGATGGCCTGTCCCGATTTGACTTTGCTCGTTGGATGCAGACTCTCAAGGTTCCAACTGGAATGAAGATTCTTCACATCAAAGTACATGTTTGTGTCCTCGGAGCGCTGGGTTTGTGTAAGTTGGTCGTTCAGAAATCCGAGACCCCACATGGGGTAGATAAAGGCATGAAGTGGCTGGCTTACAAACTTTCATAGGTGGGGGAATATGTTGATAGGGTTATAGGATTATGGTGTTTACATAACTGCAACTGTTAAGTATAGAATTTTAGTTTTGTTCACTTATATTGTGTTTAAATGAGACTGGCACATTTTGAATTATAGGCATTTTAGTTTTATCCCTTTAGGTACAAATATGATTATGCTCTTGCTTTGTTTAAAAATTATGACTGGCTAAAGAGTTGTGTGAAAGTGTCATGTTGACAAGGGTGGTCTGTGGTAGTTACATCATCTGGTGTCAATTTGAGGATTTTAAGAATAAAACAGTGGAGGTTAGTCTGCCAATCAGGTCGCAGCTGGATGACCTCATTTGGAGGTGGGAAGGAGACAAATAGCTCATTGGAGGCCAGTCTGACTCTCTTTCTGCTTCCTTTTCCTGTTGACACACGGAGCTATGCTGATGAAACCAGAGCCCTAGAATTGGAGGAGCCACGTGGAGACACACTGGCACTGAGATGTTTCCATTGCCACTGGATCCACAAGACTCTCCACCCACTGGCCCGTGATCTTCCTGTGTCATTGGATATGTTGTGTGAGTCTGAAGAGGAAGTTACAGAATGGCCTCAGACATAAGAGCTCATATCAGACTCATGGATTTGATCTGGCTGGGCAGAGATGTTTTCTTAATATACAATTGCTCTCTTATATAGAGCTCTTTCTTACACACATGTGAGTGTCTCTACATTTGTTCCTTGAGTCAACCAGACTAACACAGGAGATTACAAGCTAAGGAAGTTTGGCAAGCTGTGGTCTAGAAGCTCCATTGAAATCTGTCCACCATGGGTGACCCCAATTGGTTTTGAAATGGTGGTGGCATAGCTTCCAGCATCCCAAACATGTGCCACACAGTGTGACAGACTGACAGACAGGTGGGAGACTGAGCTGGATTTAGAGAAGGGCACAGAAGGAGGGATATCATGACAGATTTCCATGGATCCTGGCTAACAGCAGAGAATACCAGAAAGAGGTTTACCTGCATTTTATTGACTGTGCAAAAGCATTCAATTATGTGGACAGTGACAAATTATGGATAACATTGTACAAAATGGGAATTCCAGAACATCTATTTGTGCTTCTCCAGAATCTGTGCACAGATAAAAAGGCAGTCATTCAAACAAAACAAGTGGAGAGTGTGTGTTTTAAAGTCAGGTGAGGTGTGCATCTGTGTTCTATCTTTTGATCCTACTTATTTGATCTGTGTATTGAACAAATAATCTGAGAAGCTTGACCATATAAAGAAGAACAGGACATCAAGATGAGGGAAAGACTCGCTTACATCCGGCTAAAAGCAGAGGACACAGTCTTGCATGCTGAAAGTAAAGAGGACTTGAGGTACTGTTTCTTGATATTCACACTCAACATCCTTCGATATGGATTGCATCTTAAGATAATGAAAACAAAGACTCTCACAACTGAGCCAATAGACAAGGTCATGATAAATAGAGAAAGACTGGCATGCAAAGGTTTAACTTGGGTCCACAATCAACACCCAGCAGTCAGGAAATCAAATGATGTATTGCATTGAGCAAATCTTCTACAAAAGCCTTCTTCACAGTATGAGGAAGCAAAGATGTCACTCAGACAACTGAGGTGCCCTGACCCAAGATATGGCATCCTCAATCACTCTCGTGCATGTGGGCTTGCTGAACAAAGACTAAGGGAGGCCAAACTAGAGTTGATGCCTTTGAATTGTGATGTTGACAAAGAACGTTGGATAAACCACGACTGGCAGAAGAATGAACACGTCTGTTTCTGAAACAATAAAGCCAGAAGGGAAAATGGCAAAACCTCACCTGTGCTGGAGAAGGACCCTCCCTCCATGGGAGATGGCCTCCACACCAGCAGTAGATTCACACACAGCGATGGTTGTGAGGGTGGGGCACGGCTTGCCATCCTTCCATTGTGTTCTGACTGTGACTCATGGGCATCGAATAAGAACAGCAATATCTACTGATGGAGATCTCTGGGTCTTCCTTGGAGCCTCTGCTAGTCTGGTGAGGCTCAAGAAACAAATCTAGGTAGACTCATCTGGGTATAAGAAAGAACTTAATATAAAAGGGCAATTATATATTTATAAAACATCTCAATCCTGTTCGGATCAAGATGATAAGTCTGATATTAGTCCATATGTTTGATACCAGCTTATAAATTCCATTCTCATGCAACACATGCAATGGCACCAAGTGCAGGAAGATCACAGGCTGGTGGGTGGAAAGTCTTGTGGCATCACAAGACTGGTGGTGGAAGCATCTCCGTGCTGGCGTGAGACTCCACGCGGTTCCTCTGGCTCCAGGGCTCTGGCTGACACAACATAGCTCCTGTGGCTTGTCAACAGGAATGTCTCGCAGGCAGAATCTGTGTCCTACCTCCTGCAAACTATTTCTGGAAGCCAACGCGCTTCCAAATGAGGTCATCAAGCTGTGACCTGATTGAGAGGCTAAACTCTGCCCCTTCATTCTTAATAGTCTCCAGATGATACCAGCTGGGGTAACTACCACAGAGCCTTAGGGTGGTTTCCAACCGCAAACTTCTGGTTAGCAGACAAGTGCTTCTCCATTGGAGTCATATCAAGAGGGAAGATATCCACCACCCCACTAAAGACTTTGAGCATCTCTGAAGGGAAGCCTGGGAGTACCTTTAACATGAGAAGACCCTGGATCCCCATAGCTGCTACAGCCTCTGATTTAACATCTACTCTTCTACTGAGCAAGAGACCATGGGGTAGGTAGGTGTTGGGCCAACAGGGCTGGATCAGGAGTCTTGGTGATTTGACAGTGAAGTTTTAGTACTTCTCCCTGAGGGTGTGGCCTGCTTCCAACATAAGTAGATGTTGTGGGAAAACTTACTTACATTTGCTGAGTCTGAATCCTGCATCTGGCTCATTAATCCTCTGGTGACTGAACTTGAATTACCACCCTGCAAGTTCCCGACTGATACTAGGAGTGGCCAACAACCAACCACATGACCTGCCAACCTTGGATTCTTCTGCCTCTGCAGCCCGCTGCATTTCCTCTGATGTCGTGTTTATCAATCCTTGCAGCTATGTGAGTGGGAGGAGCCTTCAGCCTGACACCTGACACACAGACGTGGAATTGACCTTCTAGAACTTGTTTCTTTCTCTCTTTCTGTTTAAAACTTTTAATAGCTTTGCTATTAAAACCTATTCTAAGACTGGCCCTGATGGTGTATGTTTAAGAATTTGGCTAACAGAAAAAAAAAACCATCAACAGTTCAAATTCACCACAATATAGCTATCCGCTGTTGAAGGAATAAAGTGTGTGCTTCTTCAGAGTTACCAAGGAAATTCACGCTTCAGCAAGCATTTTTCTGAACTTGAGTTTTATGCTCACTGCATATAAACTAAAGGAGGGTGTGGTAGAGATTAGCCAAAAGACCCCAAATTCTGTGAATGAGTTAAAGCTGATTCACAGGAACTCCAGAGGAGAGAGCGGAACTGCCTTGTAGGATTTCTCAGGCTGTGCCTTCTTTAATGGCCACTGATTGCCCCATCTCTTTCTCCACAGAAATCGCAGCCTTGGGAATCCTGTGAGAAGTTCTGATCCTAGAGGGTGGCTGTGAGGCTCCACAGTCATTGTACTGAACTCTTTCTGGGTTACATGCGCTCTTTTAGCTGTCATGTGTCAGGCCGTCAGGACAGGAGGAAACCCGAGACTGCCCATTTATAGAACTCAATGTCTTCCTTCATCTGGCTGCAAAAACTCGACCTGCTAGGATGGACGACTGCGCAGTCTGGCACCAATGGGTCCACCTCTTCTTTTTTCAAGGCTATACATTGGAGCCTACCTCCCTCTCTAAGATAACAGCACCTCCCCAAAGTGAGAGAGTTGCAGAACATGCTTGCCCCGAATGTCCGATTGATTCTCCAAGAGCATACTCGAATCATGCCTCCCCTTTGCAAAATCAGGAGAGGGTTTTTATCTCCATCAGCCACTGACACGGGAAACCACAAGCCAGGGCGCACTACACTTGATTAGAAACTGATGAGAAAGTGAACAATGGTGATGTCTGACCTTTAAAGAGCATCCTACACCTCGTGGAGCATATTCAGAGGGAACAGAAAGCATTTGAGCTCCAATATCATTAACACATATCTTTGCCGTCTCTCTCGATTGCCGCTCAACACAAAACAAAGAGCTCCCTGTCAGAAATTCTCCATCGATCAACCACCTCTGCAGTGAGGGGGCTGCCCTCTGCCAGGGTCACTGCATGGATCTTCCATGGGATGGAGCTCAAGTGGACATCCAGACAAGTGTGGGGGTCCGAGGGAAGCCAGTGTGTGCCCCATTTCCTTGGGGAGTCTGGTCCTAGTCTGAGAGGTGAGGACAGCTCCCTGCCACCCACTCTCCTTTTGGGGGTGACCTGGAAAAATACAAGCAGCACATCAGCCTCTGTTCATTCTGTCAGCAGAGACAAGCAAGGACCAAGAGCGTCCCCGGCGGAGGACAGGAATCGATGCTCTCACACGGTACTGTGCGCATGGAGCCTCCGAGGGTCTTCAGATGCAGGTGTCAGGGCACCAGGACCAGGCTGGACCAGGTTCCCTCTGGCCCTGCTTGGAGAGCAGGTGGGCCCCCAAACCAAAAGCCATTCTCTTCTTCCAGCTTAGAGAAGTTTGACTCACA